>BHFT01041622.1:0-17482 GCA_004320025.1 Laticauda laticaudata | reverse complement strand
GATGCATCGCGTTAACCAACGGATGGCAAGTGTTTCTTTCCATTTTACATCCTCTTTCCATCCGTTGGTGCTGTGTAACATGGGCTTCAGGAAATGTTCTCCAAAGGAAAATAAATAATCCACCCTTGTCTTTAAACAAAGAAATACTGTTTTAACCTGTGGAAAGCTAGTTACAGAAAAAGTAAATAGACTTCCCTGAGAGCTAAAAGATGTCTCTCCACACCCTGGCTTTTTTCTTTGTTATTCTATTATTCTGGCTTATAGATTGACAGAATTTTAGGTGGAAGTCTTTTATGTATATCAACTGACATAACCTGAGTGGATTATATCAGTTTATTTCCAATGTTCCTACTATTTTCAATGTTCAGAATATGCTATTTCTATAGTCGAAGGTTCACCATCTACTAAGAGAAGAGTAGTAACAGCAGGCTCAATTTAAAAAGAAAACCCAAAAGTTTATGGAAATGCATAATACTTTTCAGATTAAAATGCCTAAAGGAATGGGACAAAAATGGTCAAGGAAAATTAAATTTGATAGACATGGCATGCTGGAAAAAAAACGAAATGCAGATCAAAAACTGGGGAAATGGAACAGTTCCTGGAATCCTGACTGATATTGTGTAAGATACCAATTATCTGTGCAACTGTGCAGAATCATATAATTGACCAAGTACAATATTGGACCATCAAATCCAACTGCATGCTCAGTGTACAAATTTAAAAAAATCTAGGGAAGTGCCTTTCCAACCTCCATGTATTTAGTGAAAGAAGCCTTTGCCTGTCTGGGTGATTTGTACCATTATTGAATCTGTTGTTAATTTTTTCCCCTAACATTTAATTGAAATTTGCATTCCTGTAACTTAACTTCACAGTTCTCGATCCTGCACTATAGAAAAATAAGGAAGAGATCTTGGTTTTCTTCTGAGTGACATCTTTCTAGAATGGTTATTACATCAAACACTTCTGTATTTTCTTCTTAACCCTAAACGTGCCCAGTTGTTTCACCTGTCTATCTTTGTTGTCCTTCTCTGAACCTCTTATAATTCTTCTGAATAATTTTCATACCAAGGATCTGATAACTGGATCTTATCTGTCAGAGAATTACACTTGGCAGATCCCAGGATGGGGGAGGGAGGGTCTCTTTGGCAATGGTCCCGTATAGAATCTTCTTTCCCTGGAAGTGAGGTTATCATTTATTATTTTCACAAATAATTGAGAAAACTGGATGAATTGTTATAATTGTTATTTTCTCTTTTCAGATGAACAGTGTGCTATTAAAGATTACTTGGCTCCATGAAACATCTGACACCCCTCGTCCTTCTTGCCTGTGGCTCCTTTAATCCCATAACAAATATGCACATGCGTTTATTTGAACTAGCAAGAGATCACCTTCATCAAACAGGTTAGTTTATTTAATGTCTCCAAAAACTGAGTGAGCTGTGTTGTAATAAGGAGTCATTTGTATCTCCAAAAATGGGGGAACATTCCACATTATTTCAACACTTTTTAATTTATGTTAATTAAAAGTTCAATACTTAGACCAATTACTTCACAGCATCTAAATTGAAAGTTTACACATTTACTCTTTCTTGAAGTAAAAGTGATGATAAGGAAATATTAAATTGTTCCTCATCAGTATAATTAAGTTTTGCCAATGGTTCAATAGAATAATTGCAGACTAACTTGTGATGAAAGGAGTCTTAAATCCTATCCCAGATTCTCTTTTTTTCCCTTTTCGAGGTGCCATGAAACACTTAAACTGCAATGTCACATCTGTATGCTAATTTTATCACTTAAGCTCAAGAAGTGATAGTCTGCAATTTTAACTAGGAAGAGAAATCAAGGGAAAAAAGCTTCTATGCATTCATTATGACTTTCAACTGTTTCTTTGAAATAGAAATTACACAAGAGGGAAAAACACGTTTTTGCTGCTTCTGTGTTTGGCTGTAATGATCCAAATAGCTAATGATCCAGGTAGTTGACTGGGTCATGTTCACTCAAGCACTAGCAATGATGTAAGATATGGATGAGCAGGTTCATTCAGTCTCAATATCACTAATAAATGAACTGTAAGACATGAATGTTTGGAAAGCACCAGGAAATAATTCACAAGAAATAGCAGTCAATGATGAGCAATCTGGAAATGTTGTTTTAATGGTATACTGCTATAAAAAATCACTCACAGGCTTAGATTTCAAGGTTACCCAAGACCTTATAGTTTCAGTTTTGAGTGACAATGCAAATAGAGAACATATTGGTCCCTCTGTTAGTTGTGGAAATGGAAGATAATTCTTACAATGGTAGATAAGATTTAAAAGGGAGGCTTCTCCCCCCCCACACACAATGAATTACTTTTTAAAATTATTTTTTCATTCTTTTGTTGACTGTTATTGATGACACCTGGTAACTGGAGATTTTTCTAAAAATAGAAAATGCAGCTATATATGATGAGATCCTTTCAGTGTTTAATGAAGAGCTTTCTGTTTTCATTTTTGCCAATACTGGTCTCTTGTTATGATGTTACAAGAAAAGATTGGTATCTAAATCATGTTTAAATATCTTGCTTTTTAAAATATTAAACATATATCTTTGCTGAAAATGGCTTTGTCTTGAAAAGAATAACTGAGTAAAGATCTCAGAAACTGCTAGGATCAAATGATAACGCTGGATGTCTTCCTGCTGAGATGACTTAAATTTTTTTTTACTCAAATACAGAAACCTTGTTCTGTCTACGCAGAGCAAGCTACTCATTTTTATATTTTTTTTAATTGAGGCAAAATAAGAGCTAGATGGAGCTATACAAGGTTCTTACAAATGTTTCATTTTATCTAATTCCCATGGGTAAACACGACAGGGTGCAAATGACATTGTCTTGAGGTTTATTAGATCTTTCATCATGCAAAGCAAGGGCTTGTATGGTCAAATTCATGTATATTTTCTCTTAGAGTTTCTTTTGAATATTATTTACTTTTAAGTCTAGAAAGAAAAATTTGATTCATATAACCATTTAAGACAGTATTTCCTTCATCATCTCTAATTTCTGTTAAGGAACAAAAACTCAGGCATGTTAATAAAATTCTGTTTTATTCATACCAATGGACAAATGTTATGAAATAACTTCTTAAATATAATGGATAGGTCTATATATTAGTGAATAATACATCCTACTGCATTTTATTATTAATAATGTATAACCTTATTTATTTTCCTTGCCTTATCATGCTTGTTTAAGTGTTTCTTTTTAGTGTGATTCAATTTATTGTTCTACGAATGACTCTTAGTACTGACTGATGCTGCTAAATATCATTTGGCAATCTCTTACAACTAACTTTCCACTCATGTGTTTCTCTGTACATTATTGTCTTGCACTACTTGTTATGATTTAAAGATGTCAAAAATGATCTGTGTATTTTACCTTTAATGAAATCTTTCTCTGTAGACTGAAATCATGGGAAGAATGTAGAATGAATTTGGAGAGAAAATACAGAAGTAAAGAGTTGTTCACCTCTTTACCAACTGAGATGGATGCTAAATGGATGGGTGTAAGTCTTCTAAGACATGTTGAAGCTGAAAGTGTTGGATCTGGCAATATTCTATTTAAAAAAAAATTCTTTTCTTCAATATACTCAGTCTTATGGAAGGAATAAATGATTATACAATAAGCCACAGCATCAGGGGTCGGATCCGACAGGGTTAACTACCAATTTGGTGATTTACGAGGTTTGGTGATGTACGATGTGCTTCCCTGCACGCTGCACGCGCCTCTAAATTGTCATCAACCTGGTGCCTGGACAACTGAGCACCGCTGCGTGCCAAGAAGCTGCCTTTGAAAAAGTACTTTTTTCCTGCTTTTTTAACTGCAGCTGTGCCTCGCATGGCAGCTGAAGTTGCAAACACAGGAAATAAAGGTCAGGTAAGAGTCTGGGAAGTCTCAGGAAGGCCTTATTTAGAACATGAAAATCATCAACATTTGATGATAATAGAAAATATTGTTACCCATAGAACTCCAAGAAACACTTAAGATTCTTCCCTTTTTGTTCCTTGTGTAGTATTTTTTACATGAATGTATTGTAATCAAAAGAATGGCACATGTCAGTAGATAGACATAAAAGGCTTTTCTAGCAACAAGATGTAGTTCTAATAGCAACCATATGCAAGATGTAGTTCTAATAGCAACCATATCTGTTTAATTCCTCAAACAGATGCTGAACATCTTTTGAGATTTTAGGTAACAGGAATGAAATAGTCTATGTGATACTATTTTCTTCCTAATTTTCCAAGGATTCCATTGTTGAGAATACTGTCACATTCTATTTAAACGAACAGCTATGTGAAGAAAATGCTTGATCACAGGTGCCAGGTTGGTGTTAGAATTTATTAATGTCATAGCAATTGCTGACAGGAGTTTATTTTTATATCCCATTACAGAATGAATGAAACTTGAAAAAATTAAATAATGCATGGTAAGATATTGTCATGTAATCTAAAGAAAAGATTAGAGCTTTATTTCAATAATTCTTTTTAGTCTTGCGACAGTGTCATCATCAAACTTCTGAAATGCAGAAGTAAACATAAATTTGTATCCTGTAAACATAAATTTAAAACCCTTTATGTTGTGGTTATACTTGGATTAGCTTTCTTTAAAAAACTGCTTAATAATGGAAGGTTGCTGTCCAAAAATTGCATCTAAAGCTGCAATAGTATGCTGCTTTGTTTTATTATGTACTCCTTCCTCAAAAAACCCCCCATCATTAGATCCCAACTTTTCGAATATTTTCACCCTATCTCCAACCTTCCCATTTTAAGGGAAATATGCGTGTGAATAACAGCCAGCTATACTTCTCTTTCTTTAGCTGACTAAGTAATGTTGTGGAGGTCCTGTCTCAGTGTCTGAAAACTGAAGTTTTCATAGGGAATAATTGAGCTCAGATCAACCCAAAAAAACTGAGCAACTTTAAGTTTTAGGTCTTCTGGATCCAATCATTTTCCATCTTTAGTTCTGGATCACATAACACTACTTCAGATGGAACTGGCATGCAAACTGGGGAATCATGAATTTTCAGCAGCTGTTCAAGGTCTTTTGAAAAGTTTATAAATTATACCAATGCATAGTACACCAATTTCACCCCTTCCTGTATTGAGAGGCATTGCATAAGGATACTCATGCTTATGAGTAGATTATTGTTATATGCTATACATAGGACTACCGTTGAAGAACATCCAGAACTTGCAACTAGTATAAAATGCAATAATGTGAGAAATTATGGGCATTCCTCAATATATCCAAATTACACTTTTGTTACATTAGCAGTATTGGTTCAGAATAGCTTTTGAGGTGCAATTCAAATGCTGGTTGTCACCAGTAAAACCATTCCAAAATGGCTATGACATTTGAGGGACTGCATCATTCCAATTGTTTCTAACAATATCATTAGATGCGTTTTGCTGGTCCTGTTGCTTGAAGAGTATCATCTAGTGGGATTCAGGAAGCGTGTCTTCTGTGTTGTAGCACATGCTCTTTGAAACACTATTTAACTAGGAAAAATGTCATGGGGATTTGGAAGAGGTTGAACTGATGATCTGTGTAATTTGTTCTGGTGAGTTTACCCTTAAATGCCATTGTTTCCTTTATTTCTGTTTCATGTGTTATCATTTTTTTGTTATAGGTTTTGTTATTGCTTGGCTACCTCAAATTGCTTCACAAGATGAGTAGCAAATATACATTTATGCTGCAGACTGGAACTCACTTTCTTAAGTATTATCCTTGAACTCAGTGAGACTCTTGAAATGAAATTTGCATTGCCCATTCCTTCACGTTGTAAATCCTTCTTGGTATTTTATGCAAAAGATCTGGTAATATTTGTAATAATTGCTTAATTATCTCCTTATTACTGTTGCAACTTTTGTCCCATTACAATATTTGGTTTGTCCCCTGAACCTATATAAACAGGATAGTTTATATAACAATGTTTTTACTTTTCTTTTTGCTATGTACCTGCATAGCTACCAATGCATCCATAAATTAAACAGGTCAGGAAGCCCATGCTATCAATATTCAAAGAATATCAGCCCTTTGAGAAAACTGCTGGATAGCCTTTTTTTTCTTGTATTGTTAATTTAGGATCTCTGTGTCCAAATGGAAGGTAGCAAAATAGAAGACCAGGCGAGTGAGCTGGTACCATGAATTCCTGAACAGAATTTAATTAAGATGAGAAAAATGTGTTCAGTACTGGTAGTTTTCAACTAACAATGATAATTGGACCAATAGCTTGGTTGTTAAGCAAAACAGTCGTAAGTTCAAAAATCATGAAAATGTACTGCTTAATGACATGGCAATCTGAATTGCCATTATTAAGTGAACATCAAATGGGTCATTAAACAAGGATGTCATGTGACTTCCAATCTCCTGCCAGCTTATCCACTGACTTTCTACAAGATCCATTCATAACCATTACTTTTTCAGGGATCCAGTGGTCACTGAATGAGTGAGTCATTAAATGAGTATTAAGTTATTTTAAAATAAAGTACAACTTCAATGACTTGATGGGAAAACAGCATATAAATATATAAGTAAATAAGTTCAGGAATAGGTTTTGCCTCCTTAAAGACTCAAGTTGCATAGTATTTTCTCTAAAAATATTTTTCTTAATGGGTAATGGTAGATTTCTCATCCATTCATAGTACCAAGTTGGGTAGACTAATGTTAAGTAATAGGAGCATGCAAAGCAGTCCAAACATGTTTTGCCGTGTGTGTTAAATGTGACAAGTGGAACAAAGGAGCAAAAGCAAAGTGAGACGGACAAGGTCAGCTTTCCAAGTTGATATGTGAACATCTCAAAAGCTGCAGATACTTTAATGATTCAAAAAAGGATGGTTCATTTCTATAAATGTCAAAAAATAACTCTATAAATAAGTTTGGGCAAATCACTTTGACTCAAACAATATCACATTGTTTCTACATTGGTAGGAGGATCTGCTGTTTAAAGTCATGGAAAAAAAGTGGGCTTAAATCTAATATTTATTTTATGCCTTAGATAAAACTAACGCAGATAAAACTTAGATAAAACTAAGGCATAAAATAAATATTAGATTTAAGCCCACTTTTCTTCCACGACTTTAGAGATAAATCTAACTTGAAATGTAACTTCAGCTTAATTTGGGCAAACAGGAATATTATTTCAAAGAGTTTCATTTTCCTCTATATTTTGCTGTTTATCCAATTTTATAGCTTATAACAAAAAAGATGAAACACCACTGACTTTTATTCATCTGAATTATGAACTTTATCATTTGCCTTTAAATAGACATTAATTAATTATATTCCAAAACATTCTTGAAGATTCTTGACTTTATCTTTTAATTAACATTGCCACTAAAAGAGAAAGATGGCAGCACATAATATTAATTAAATTAGTCCCCTGTAGCTATTCACATATGGTCTAAAAATCTGTGATAATCATTTTTTTACTGGCTAACACTATTACGAAGATTTGCAGAAAACATTTTAAAGCATATGGCGCTGTTACTTTAGAAGTACAAGATTTTAACTTGTATTATATCAAGAAGCAAATAGTTATCAGATAAAGCATACATTAGATATGCTATCTTGAAGTTGTCCTTATAATTATAGTATATATTTGAATTAATCATCAATCCAATCTTCAGTTATTCTAATCCTATACATTATAGATGAAAAATGTTTGCATTTGCAGACTTCTTTTTAGTAAAGTCACAGGGACAGGTTATGGCAAGATCCTTCTAAGGACACCTTCCTGTCCTAACAGGGTAAGTGTGTTTCTAGTCCCTTCCTTAATTATTGCCTATTTGAGTATCTGAGGATCATGCCTTTTCCATACCCAATGGAACACCCTTCTTCCTGAGGGTTGGCAGTCCCCTACTCTTCTAGCCTTACATAAATCACTTAAGACCTGGCTTTTCTTGCAAACGCTTGTTGGATAAGAGTGTTTTTGTGGTGAACTGTGGTTAAAGTTTATTAAGGTGCCAGATTTTTATTATTCGTCTCACACACACCCACCCACACACACACACACACACACACACATCTGTCTGTCTAGCGGAAATAAATATTTATTTTCAATAGTTTAATTGCAGAAAAGAAACAATCATTTTTATTGTTCACATATTAAAGAATTTATCTATTACAAGAAACGGTATAAACATTGGATCGTTTATATTTTATTTCTCTATCCAGGAAAGTACCATGTAACAGAAGGTATAATTTCACCAGTTAGTGACAACTATTGGAAGCAAGGATTGGTAGCAGCAAAGCATCGGGTCGCGATGGTTCGTCTTGCAGTTGAAACATCCGACTGGATCAGGGTGGATCCTTGGGAGAGTGAGCAAACTCAGTGGACTGAGACTCTCATAGTACTAAGGTAATATTGATAGTGTCTGCTACTGATAGTGGGATTTAATCAAATATTTTAGTAAAAAGATATAATCCTCAAACAAAGAAGGTAGCAAACTTTATTTTGTTTTATAGAATAAAACAGTTGTAAGTAGAGTCCTTTAATATAGAAGAGAAGAATAAGGTAGACTAATAACTTTTAACAATCCCTCTTCTTCCAATCAGACATTTACTTTTCATTTTTTTTATTTCTTATTACTTTCAGGGCTGACTATAAGGACATTTCCCTTGATACAAAAAAAAAAAAAGCTTAGGTACAGTACTGAGTTGCTACCATATCCAGATCCCAAAACAGATGATTGTCATGGAATTCATTTGATTACTGAAAATTCAGGATTCTGTATATTCTCAGAATTTTTCATTCTAAATTTCTATAAGAAACTATGTATGTCAATTATATATAACTTAAACCCTGATAGCAAGGATTTTTCTAGTTACTTGGCTTGCAAGCCTTATTATTTTTTCCTAGAACCATAACATATGTTTGGGGAAAAATGACTTGATTTTCATGCAGGAAATCTACTGCCGTCTATCATACTGCAGTCAACACAAAGGAAGTTGTTTAATACAAGGCCTTTGAAAAGTTCTGACCTGCTTGATTTCCATCTGTTCCTTTCCTATTAGTTTTTCCACTGCTGGACTAAAGATCTAACAATCTCTTTTGTTTAGCACTTAGTATACTATATAGTTCTTGTGTAGACAGCAATTACTAAGTTCCTGAACTAAAGGTCCTTACAGCACCTTCTATTTCAGGGGCTCATTTGGCTCATTCTTCAGATAAATAGATATCTGCAATTTCTGCACATTTAAAGAAATGTAGAGAATATCATAAGAAAGGGGAAAAAACAATGTAAGCAGTATAGTATGGTTGGGTATCCAGAAAATTGCAGTTAACCAGCACATCAAATGTACCATTTAATTTGCTGATGTGATTGATATGGTTAACACAAGTGATTCTGGGCAGTGTACAAAGATTAAATACAAGTATTCTAGCATACCATTTACAACTTAGAGTATTATTAGTAATTTCATAATATTTCTGTCCAAAAAAGAATCTCAACTGAACAATAAAAATAGCTGATTAACAGAATTAAAATCAATGTCAAAAAAATAAAAGAAATAGTACAATATACATTAAGAGAATAAAGTAAATAATGTGCATAGAATTCATTTTTTAGGTGCAGTGCAATTCCATGTAATAACAAAAATGGTTTTTAATAAGATTAAATTGTACATCAACTTACATTTTATATATGAAGTTATTCAAGATATCAAAGCATATTTTCCCAGATTAATTAGCCATTATTCCAGAAATGATGTTTTACATTCTTCAAATCTCAAATTGCATGGTATTTTTTTGAACAGGTGATACTAGATTTCTCATCCATTCATGATATCAAGTTAGACAGACTAAGCAATAGGGCTATGCAAGTATTCAAAACATGTTTTGCCATATGTATTAAATGTAAACAGAGGAGCAAAGGGGTAATATATCAGTGATAAAAACATCTTATACCAATGTGGGAGTAATATTCAAAGGAAATTTAATATTGAATTTAATGTTATTTTTGATTGAAGTTCCCACTGTTCAATCTCTTACACAGTAATGAAATTTTAGATTAAGGTTGTAAGTCTAAATAGTGCCTAGCAAATATTTAGTATCATGGATTATAAGATTTCAAATTCTTCAATGTTGCACTCTTTCTGTGTCAGTGACAATAACACATGTACCTTTCTTCATGGATTTAAAAACTGACTGGGTGACCTTGGGCCAATCACTCTCATTCTAATCCACCCCACAGCGTGGTTGTTGATGGGGAAATAGGGCAAAGAAAGAGGATTGATATGATGATTGGCTGGATTCTATTCTCAATGAAATGCAATCTTTGGAAAGCCAGGCCTTTGTTTGTCACCTTAGAACTTCCAGACACTCTTTCAGGTAATAAGCTGGCTTATTACCAAGACCATGATTGGAACAGGAATGGTTATTTAAGAATCTATCTCACTTGGTTTTGTCTTCAGTCTTCCTGCTTTTGTCTTGACTTCAATCTTTCTCTTGATTACACTGCATGAAACTCAGAAATTAAAAATGTTTAATGTTAGTTGCAATTAGTCATATACTGTAAGAAAGAGAGAGCAGGAGCTCCTACCAAAAATCTTTTAAATTCTAGAATAGAATGGGTTCAAATGAAGGCCTTTGAAAGTCTTCAATGGAAGCTTTTGTTTCCAGATTGTGCAATACAGTCCATCACATATTTGTTTTTCATTCTCTCTACATGTTTTAAAAAAGTAAGAAACAGCTGCATCACTTTTTCCAGGTTTTTCATTATTAGCATATTTTAGTACCCAAGTTACTGTTAATTTTAATGTACTCCTTGTGATACTCTATTTTTTTAAAAAAAATTGTGAATAATCACTAGGGTAGCAAGTTGTGTTAGAAATTAAATACATTAAAACACAGTAATGTTACAAAATGTTGAAATCATTAGAGGGACAAATAGTTTCCTATTGCACTCCAGGTCCTTAGTCTTCCCAGAATAGACGGGAATGGAAATATCATTTTTTTCGTCATTGCCTTTTGGGAAGTCGGGCATTTAGGGCAACTCTTAGAATTTGTGAACTTCTCTTGCACTTTTTGGGTACGGTGTCAAAATTCCACACAAAACTTAATATGAACTGACAGTTGGCACTTGGTTTAAATTATAAGCATTTGTTAACAATTATTTAATGGTTTTAGGTGATTTCATTGCAGCATTTTAAGTAATGTATGCAAATGATTTTATTTGTTAAGAAATGATCCAGCTAAATGCTATTTTATGTCATCTATCACTGAGGAGATTATATAAATAACAAATGGTCAATAGATATTCCAATTGAACAAGAGTGTGAAGTGCTGTTTGCACACATCTTGCAATGAACAAAATTAATGGCAAATTATCCAACCCTGTCATTAAACTCTGACCTGAAGTTGGCAACAAGACAATTGAATTTTTGAAAGTGCCAATAGAAAATGTATCCCTGAGATACCGACACAATTACCTTATACCGATACCTTTATTTTGTACAGGCATCATTACAAAGAGCTACTTAATACACACAATATCAGAAAAATGTATAGAGAAAATACTTGGTCCAAAGAAGCAGCAGCTGACCCATCAGTCAGATCATCAGTTACAGGTTTGTTTAATATAATTGTGTTGTAGGTCACAGAATATAGTCCTAGTGCAATGTACAGTCACCTTTTTCTTCTTCTTCATGGTTCACAAGAGAAAACCAATGAAATAGAACAAAGAATATATAATAGTCCTTGAAGACTAAGCCAGATAATTAGAAGGTTATAACTGCATCAATTTGAAGGCTAAATAAACATTGTAATAACTAAATTATATTTTGCACTAGAGGCAAAAATACAATGTAAAAGATCAGTCGAAAATCAAGATAGTGACAAATGAAAGCTAATATTCAAGTCACACAATGTCTGTCCTAAAATGACTTCAAAGGCAGAGAATGGGTCTTTTGACAATTTTTGACCAAATTATAAAGTATAACTTCAGGTATTCTTTAATTTTCCTTGAAAAAAAGAGCTGCTCTTAGCAGCTGAGAATAACCTGATTTCTTCAGAATAAAAATTGAAGGTCTGAATTCATCTGGCTAAGGAAAACACTCCATCTTTCAGTTTTTGAAACATAGTCTTGTGGTTCACTGGCAGCAGGTATGGAGAGCGAGGTCTCAGATGAGGGGCCTTCGTGTGACTCAGGGATGGGTCCAGGACTGTCAGAGAGTAGAGTGCTGCCTTCAGAGCTCATGGAGGCTGGCAGCAATGATGAAGAGGACCCCAAAGAGTCTATGCCCAGTGCACATGCGCGCAGGGCTGTTCGAAGGAAAGAGCAGCTGCAGCAGCACAAGCAATTCGAGAGTAAGGCTGCAAGGTGACGGTCCCTCTCTTAAGGCATAAAAGCCAGCCCTCAAAAGTGGAATTCTTTGCAGGAAGCAAATAAGTTCTTGCATTTCAAGTCTTGTGGAAATTCAGACTATCCTGGTTTGCTTTTGGAAACTTTTGGTTTTGAATATTTCCTTGCAGTTTAATCTAGTGTTTTGGCAGCCTTGTACAACTTTGGCAAGGCTTGTTCTTATCTGGGACAATTAGTTTGAATAGCATTTTTACTGTGAATGAACGGAATTCACAGAGAAGCATTAAAAAGGTTTTGCTTTTATTCTGTTTGGTTTTTGTTCACTTGGAACAAGGCTTGGGTCAGAACACATATTCAGTTAACTTATTCAGTAAAACAGAATTATGCTCTTCTATATTAAATAAAATTTAATATTTAAATATTTAATATTTAAAATTTAAATAAAAAAGTAACAGGAGACGAACCTAAAAATGTAGAAGAAGCCCAACTTGTTTAAAATGTCTATATGGTTTGTCTATCCTTACTTTTACCAATTCAATAGCTTGCATTTAGATTGTCTGCTTTAAAAGCTGGAGATTGTATGTACAGGTAAAGTAACTGTTGGGTATCAAACATGTTTGAAAAATATTGGTAGAATCTTTCAGCATTGATCAGATTATGCAAAGTTCTACCCAACAATGCATTTTACTAGCTGGAAAAGTTGGAATTGGGGTGTTGTAAAACTTCCCTAGATATGATACAGTCTTCAAAGTTAATTTCTTAGCCTATTGAGAAAATATTATTTCTACATTCTTAGTTTCACTTAGCTTCAGAATATTTCATGTATTTGCAGTTTGCCTTCACAAAGAAAAAACCCCTACCCAGGCATTTTTAAGGATTTTTATTGTTTTACATTTCTTTTTCTTCAAATTACTATTGTAGTTCTTCACATTTCTAATTAGGGTCACTAATTTAACATTATGTACATAGTTATTTCTTTAGGATGGATTCCTATTTTAATTTCAACTCAGCCAAATAACTTATGTGTTGTTTCCTTGGTCTAAGAACTCTACCTTTTAGTAAGATCTTGTTAGGTGATAAGTCTAGTTGTTTCTTTTGTGCTGTTAGTAATATCTCCATTGTCTAACCTGGCTAACCTTCTGAAAAGGTCTTCGGGAGCGTTATAATAACTTTTGCACTATCAGTATTGATTCTGGTAATACCAGTCAAAAGTGCACAAAAACAAAGGCTCAAGAGCTGGAGTATTATTATAGGCACATGACTTCGGCAAAAGCTATTATCTGTTCTGAAAGTGTAAGATCGTTATTTAACAGTAGCTCTCAAAAATTGAACGATATTATCTGCTCACTTTTCTTCCTATTTAAGTTGATTCTTTTGTCAGCCTTCTTTGAAAAGCCTTTAGTGGTTCAGTTTTGGTTACATATCAATATTTGATTTTAAAATATTTAAAAAAGATCTCTATTTTTCTCACAAGTTTTATTTCTGTGACTGTCAGGAAATACATATTTTCTCCATCACTTCATTTAATGTCACCTCTCAAAATTCTTTGTTTTGTTTACTCAGGAAAAACCTGCCATACAGACTTTACTACATATCCTTATTTATGCCTGTGGTGCTTCCTAATCTCCCCTTGCTGGTTTTGGATTTTTTTCTTCTTTTTTAAAAAAAGAGATATTAGTACATTTTCAAAATATAAACCAAACCCAACTAATATGTTTAGTCCCAATGAATTCATTGCAATTGAAATTAAAAATCCATAGCTACAGGATACCTTAGGCTAATATAACATGCAATTTCCAAGGAGCCTTTCTAATAATGTTGTTTTGTGAAAACATCCTGCATGCAATTAAGTTTATAATTCTGAAGGATTAGATTCTGCCATTTCCATATAAAAGGTTAGCCAATGAATGTTGCAAAAGGGTTCTAGAGAAGCCATGATACCTTATGGCCTAAGTGGACTAATGACCTATTGCAAGACAAAAAACTTCCAGCAAACTTTCCAGAAAATAGGAGCTTAACTCAATATTCATTTTATATAAATCACCTTTATCTCATTCTTCAGACAAAATGGTATAGCAGATATAGTAATAAAAATGACAGTCTTATAAAATAAAAGGTTAACTAACTACTTTAATGCCCCCCATCAAATATTTTTCTAAGCTTAACAGGTTTGGGCATCCACTGTAAAAAATAAGAGATGTCAATATAATAATGCCCTTATTTAAATAAGTATTGAATATATATTTGGCATACTGGGTATAGCTCTAGTTGCCACACCTCAAAAATGGCTTAGTAGAGCTATAGAAAATTCAGAGAAGGGCAGCTAAGATAATGAAAAAGTAGCTTCCCTATGAGGAACAGTTGCAACATTTGGGCAAATGAGAGGGAACATGATTAAGACATACAAAATTATGCATAATGGAAATAAAGTAGAAAGGAAAAGCTGTTTTCTTCTTCCCAAAATAAAACCAATGAAAGTGGATCCTGGAATAATTGGGACAGACAAAAAAGAAATAATCTTGTGAAACAACATGTAATTAAAATTTGAAATTCACCATCAAGGTATCTGGTGCTGTCTACCAGAAAAAATGGTTAGATTAGTTCATGAAAGCCATGGAGATCAATGGCTATTAGTCTTGATAGCAGTCTAATGGCCTCTGAAGGCCATTTGCTGGGGGACTAGTGGACTTTGTTCGTCACTTTGAAATCTGAATATAAACTTAGATGGACCAGAGGTCTGATCCAGAAAGTCATATATTCTTATAACAAAACAAAAAGAAGTTGGATAAGGAAAGTAACACCAGAACTTTTCATTACTTCAGTATCTTGATAAGGAGGGGAAACAGGAACAGGGTGAAGATACTGATTTATTGCCTCCAGAAGTGAATATCAAATGAATTTAGTATCTGTGAAGAAGCCAGGATTGCAAATTCCAAATTGTAAAAGAATAGCAAAACAACAAACATTTATGACAATTCCTAAAGAAAAAAACAAAGCATAGGCTAACTTATTGAAAAGTACAGAGCCAGTCCTGCAGGGGCTGTTTTACAATTTACTAAACTGTATCAAGCAAAAAATGTGAAATATATTACTACCTGCCTTTATTCCACATAAGCTAGGTTTCTATTCAGTGCTGTTTGCTCTTGTCTGTCAAGTAAGAAGTAAGAAACTCTTGATAGGTAAGCTGTAAAAACAAATGAATGTAGACAAGATTATACAGGATGTGATTCCATTCCCAGATTCCATTCCCAGATGCATTGGTCCTAAAGACCAATGTAGGAAAGAATGACATTTTGATACAAGAATTTTTTCATAAGAGTGATCCCATCCTTGGATCATGAATCCAAATACCACCATACTGATGATATTTCACAGAAAGTGAATATTTTTTGCTTGTGAGCAATTTAATAATTAGAAACACTGACAAAGTGTTTCATGAAAGGTGAGCTTATCTGATAGTTAAAGTTGTGGACATTATGTATCATCCAGAGACAGATCTGGGTATTGTTGATAAAGAAAGATAGCTTGTCATTCCTATGGGTATCAGTGACTCTGAAAAAAATGTATTCAGATAGTTTTGGAAAACTGGGAAACAGATCAGGACAGTTCTGGAAAACAAAGTTAAGAAAGGTTAGGCTGGAAGAAGTCAAGGCAAACTAGAGACACAAAAGTTCAACACTAATGCTGGGATGAAAAGGAAATAGCTTAGTGGGGCTCTTTAGTGCAGCAGTTTTCAAAAATAGACTATTAGTATCACAGCAATAACAAATTTTCTGGTTTCAGATTTCTGAAATATTAGAAAGTTAAAAGAAGAGCATATAAACGTTAAAAGAAACTGCTTGAGATGTGAGATATAGTGAGCAGAATAAGTTATGGTATTGAATGTAAAGAATTCATGAAGGATCAATATTCCAATGGCAGTAAAGGAAAGGGGAATTCCAGTATACCAATGGCAGGCAGAAAAGGAAGGAAGGAAGGAAGGAAGGAAGGAAGGAAGGAAGGAAGGAAGGAAGGAAGGAAGGAAGGAAAAATTGATCTGTTAAAAATAAGATAAAAGATAAATAGCTGATTGGCTGTTAAAATACAAGAAGAACAGAGAAAGAAGGAGCAGGAAGAGCCCAGAGCCACCTTTGCCTGTCAATTAGTTTTCCTAAAAGTAAATGATGCCAGGCCACGAACAACAGAGAGCCACTTTGAACCCTCCTTCTTGCTGCCTTGAACCATCCTCTCCTCACACACAATAAACTATGTAAAAGCAGCAGCCCTGCCACATTGCTAAGGCACGGTCAAGGTACTTCTGCTCCCACAGAATACCATCAGCATATTTTCCTCCCAATTGAAGGATAGAAGGAAAGCACATTAACATATCTGTGAGGAATAAACAGTTTTATCAGAGGGGATGGAAAATTACATAGACATTTGGATAGCTCAGTTCAAATATGAGAGCTATCAGGGTAATAAAGAACTATTAGGAAAGGCAGTTAGAGAGCAGTTTCAAAGAAAACACCTTTCTAATTAGTAACAGATCAGGGTCAGGAAGTTGAGGAAATATTAGAAGTGAAAGGAAGAGCATATAAACATTAGAAGTAAGTGCCTGAGATGTAAGATATAGTGAGCAGAATAAGAGTACAGTATTGAATGAAAAGAATTCATGAAAAGAGTACCTTAAGCCCATGTCACACAGCACCAACGGATGGAAAGAGGATGTAAAACAGAGAGAAACACTTGCCATCATTGGTTAATGCGATGCATCCGTTCTATACTCACTGCATGCGTTATTCATACTCTCTATCCCTCCAGCATCCGTCTACTGAGATTTCATCCGCTCAAAAAGTTTTGAGGTGCACAAAATTTTTTGAGCGGATAAAGTATCCAACGCATCCATTCTACATCTGCTACGCATACGGGGAACAACCGTTATATGTCCGTCGTGATCCGTTACACATCCGCTATATCTGCTAGGCATCCGCTGCGCATCCGCGCAGCTCACATCTGCTCCAGCGGAAAATGGACACAGGGAGGAAGCGAAACGGACGCGGAACAGACATGCAGTGTTAGTAGCACGGATGTAGAAAGGATGAAAGTGGATGCAGCTCGCATAGAAAGCATTAAAACGGAAAAAACGTTCGTATAGGGGACGTAT
>BHFT01041620.1:0-44969 GCA_004320025.1 Laticauda laticaudata | reverse complement strand
CAGCTCCCTTTTATAGCCGGCTGTCAAACGGCATCAGCCAATAGGAACGGTCCATGTTCCCGCTGGAAACATGGACCAGAGTGAAGACTTCAATTCAGTCTTTTCCGAACGCCACAGTGTTCATATTTATGCTTTTTGGATTTTATGCTTATTGGTAGTAACCATTTGGAGAACCTTGTTAAGATAAGTTAGGGTTGCTAAACAATGCACCAGCCTCCACCATCATCTTTAGTTCTAAGATTTTTTTTAAATCTTAAAAAGATTTTTTTTTTCTTTTTATGACCCTTTGATTAAGGGTGCAATTCAACCGGTGTTACAACTGGTTCAGTGAGCATGAGCTCCACGTGCACGCAGACCATTTGCTACTGACCTTCTCCAGCAATCTCTGTGTGTTAAACAGCTGACCTGTGGCAATCTGCTGTGGCTCACGAATCAGCTGAGCTTGAAAACCAGGATATAAAGCACAGACTAGAGTTGGGGCGGGCAGGTGGGCCCAACAACTGATTGTTGGAGCAAACCAGTTCGCTCACAGCTAATTCTTGGAGCTACCAGTTTACCCAAACAGGGCTGAACCGGAGAATCCCACCCCTGCCTTTGATCTCTTGTTTTGCGGTAGAGTCAGGTGAGTGGAACTGAGTATTTACTGGCCAAATACCCTTTCTGATGCCTGTGACAGGTTAGCAGCAGATTTTTTTTCTTTGTGTCTTAATAGAGAAACATCTGCTGCTTCCTGGGATTGAACTCTCAACCTTCTGAGTTAGAGGCCAGCATCTTCATCTCTAGGCCATCACACCACTCATCTTTAGTTCCAACAATAATTTTTGGAATCCAAACAATCTCCATGAGCTTTATCTTTCTTTGGAAATGAGAAGAATTGCATGTGTTCTCTGTGCTTAGTTTGGATGTTTACCTATTTTAAAAAAAGGACAAAAAAGAGCAAAGCTGGTAGGAAGATTTCTGCAGGAACTGATACTAATAGAATAGCAAATAACATTCTAATCAATGGTGGTTCGTAATTGATTACATTTTCTATTGAACTCCTTTTTTTGAACAGGTAAGCTACGCCTTTCCTTTTCAAGCTTTTTTTCCCCCAAAATTCCAAGTCGGGAAAACACCATAGAAAGGGTACATGCTCATTCACAAAGTATATTAGAATTAAGTAAATGACAAAATGGTAAACAAAAGTGTGCACATTTGGAGAAATGTTACCAATATTGAATGACAACTATTTTTTAATCACTTTCAATTAATCAAGCTTGACCTACTTACAAATATTAGAAACCAAAGGGACTGAAATAGATTCATCTATCCTTACTGAGAACAGATGTTACAAAAGCTTTTGTATTTTATTGAACAATTATTTGGAATGATATGGTTTCTTCCAGCAGAAGCATCTATAGCAAACTGATAATGCCAAAATAATCATACTCACAATGGCATAAATGCAATTGCTGTGATTATGTATTTGCATCTGTACATAATCACAGTTGTAGCATCATGCATGTATTATCATGAATCCCTCTTGCTTTATGTCCAAGCTTTCCATACTTTCAAAACAGATTTAATTAAGATGGACACAGTAGAAGATTCAAACTAGATCATATAAAAATCTCTTCTAGTCCAGGATTCTCCCACAAAGTAGCCAAACAGATGATGATGGAAATTCTCCAAGCAGGATTTCAAAACAATGATTTCATCTGCTCTTATTTTCCTGTAACCAGGATCAAGAATGATCTTTCTTTGAAACAGAAAGAATATGTTGTGCCATTGTTTTCCAGACACGAAATACTGTAGGACAAACCTGCTTCTCCCTTTTTAAACCCGTTCTTTACAAAGACTTGGACAAAGGCCTTTGAAATTGTCTGGCCACTTTCAGTAAACAGGTTATCCAGTAAATGCTAAGGTGGATGATAGAACTATAAATTGATTTTCTAGCTTGTGTGTTTCACACTGTAGAGCATATAAATAACTTGATTGTACAATCAATATTTTTTTACTTGAAATAAATTGAGCTTGAATGGAAAGCCATTAGCTCTAAAGAATCTTGATCCATACCTAAAATAATGTTGAATTTGTTCATGTAAATACATACATAAGGTTTGGATATAATACTCATGCAATTTACACATGATACTAAACCATACTAAAGTTCGCCTATATTTGGCTGAGTACCACAAGAGAATTCATTCATTAAGTGCAAATTAAAATACTGAGGTGTAAATTATGTGTGAGCCCCACAAAGTCAAATAAAACACAGGAATGTATTTCACAGATATTTATTGGGATGCACTGATAAAGTACTGTGGTATTAAAATAGTTAATTACAACACCAATTAATATTAAGGCCATCTGTAAAAGCACACCATCAGAACTTATGAGATCTGCTATTTATAACATAATGAGAAAAAAAGTGCAAAACATTGACATACTGTGAGCCTGTTATAACTGTAAAATGTATACCATTAAACAACTACAAATAAGTCTTTTTCATAAGTTACCTAGGGTACATCAGTAGTCCCCTAAATAATCAAAAGCAGGCAAACTTCAAGCAAGATCCAAAATCACCTGATTATCCAAAGGCAGCAGATATTCTATTTTTGCATTGATGTTCTTTTTCACACTGTAATGGCATCAGTATTCACTTTATGTCAAATAGAGTAACATTTTGTCCTCTTTAAAAATAGAAGAGATCATTCAACAAACAGTGTATCTCTTATCTCTTCCTTTTCTGCAACTGTTTCTTTACACCATTCCAAAATTAAATCTCATGTATGCCTTTCCCCCAGTTTGGTTACATGCAAGATATCAACTAATAGATGGATGTTAAGTTGAACCAGATTTTGTTCCAAAGACATTGCTACTTGATCTCCTTGAAATTTAGATGGTTTGATCAATTCAGTGGATCCAGAACTGAAGAATCTGTGGTCCTCCAGATGTTGTAGAGTGACAATTTTGGCATCTCTGATCATTGTCTATGCTGGCTGGGATTCTTGGTACCCTATTTCTCCAACAATACAACCCCCCCAATAGGAAGTCTCAACATGTTTTATAGGTATGAAATGAAATTAAGCCCCTTCCCCAAAATTAAGGCCTATATTAAAACATGTGAAATGGGGGGGAATGGGGGGGCTTGCCGTTAGGAAGTACTTTTGTTGCACACCCGGATATGGTGCTGCTTGCGTTGACCCCGATACGAAGTGCCCCATCAACATCGAGGTCAATATCCAAGCCATCGCCGCCCACCTGCCCAAAGAGGCAAGGGGGGGAATTAAGTCACCACCAAAAAGACAGCCTAGCCATTTTGAGGGGGCTCAAAAAAAAAATAAGACCCAGCCTTATTATATGAGAAACATGGTAGTTTTCATTCAGCAATAGCTAGAGATCCACAGGCACCCTTCTTGCAGAAAACCATAACAAAGAGAACATGAGGTGTTGCTATGAATTTGCAAAGGCTTTCCTGATATTCTGAAATATGCTTATTCAGTAGTTCTGAAAATAGAACAGAGATCTTTTTTCTTGGGGAAACTGTCATCTCTCAGTTTATTCATTGTAAAAGTGCTTTGCTTTGGCTGGTAATTTTTTTCAGTGAATGTGCCTCTCCTGACTGAGTGAAAAGCCACTTAACCATCTGACCGCAAAGGAAAGGGGAAAGAGGGTAATAACAGTAACTACAATGTTGACTCAAAAGAGTTTTTGTTCCCATATTTTCTGATGTGATCATTCATGCTTGCTACACACAGCAGTTAAGATGCTCTGCCAGGGATGGCAACACATTTAATGTTGCAATTATATTATTACTCTGCTCTGGCTAAGGAAGGATAAAATGCTGGCTAGCTTTCAAAGATAAAACAATGAAAACTTATAAGAAACACCCTCAGTTCTCCTCTGCAACAACTGGAATCTCATGAAGCTGCCTCCACCATCCAGAAATTTGACTTAAAAATATGAAAATATTACCCTGCAGTGTGGGATAGCAATAGCACTTAGTCTTACATACTGCTTCATAGTGCTTTACAACCCTCTCAAAGCAGTTTATAGAGTCAGCATATTGCCCCCAACAATCTGGGTCCTCATTTTACCCACCTTAGAAGGATGGAAGGCTGAGTCAACCTTGTGCCTGGTGGGATGGATGAATAGATAGATGGATGGATAGATAGATTGATGGATAGATAGATGAATGGATAGATGGATAGATAGCAGGCAGGCAGACACAGATGATAAATAGTTATAGAGTCACACCTATGCATATGCTTCTTTCTCTCTCTCTTTCTTTTTCTTCTTTCTTTCTTTCTTTCATCAAAATACCCCTTCTTTACTACAGTTCATTACCTTGTAGCCTGATAAAACCTGCTATCAAAATATAACAATGATAATCTGTAAATACTTAGTGTAAATCATTTCTATTCTCATAGAATAAGCTTTCTCCTAACCCTCACCTTGGTCCTTTCCCCATGTCCCACCCAAAGTGGTAAAGAGTAGCAGTCTTCCTTCAAGCATCAACTATTCTCACTATTTAATATCACTTTCATCAGGCCTGACTGAAGACCTCAAGAAAGCCAGCAAGAGATAAAGACGCACAATGAATAAGTACTGCAGGTATTTTGTCTGGGGAAACAAAGCACAATTAGAACTTTGGAGAGCTCAACGCAGAGGACTTTACACTCCTTTCATACTCAGTCCAAAGATGTGTACTGTTTCAGCCCTTCTCTAAACTCCTCTGCCTTAAGAAATCAGAAAGACAAGATGATGTCCCTGTTTGTGAAATGGAGTTTAATCTCTCCTTGTGGTAGAATGTTATTTCCTTTATTATTGCAAAATTAATGAATTTGGTTAAATTCATATGTATTATTTAGGTTTTAGGACCTCCTGGACATGGTGGTTTTCCATTTTTAATTGAACCAGTACATAATTTGGGGACTTTCTGAGGTTTACAGTTTTTGTTTAACTAACTTCACAGTTTCGTATTGTATGCCAATTGTATTCTTTTCTAGATTAGGAGTACTGCACATGTCACTTATACCTTGATCACCTGCCAAGTGGTTTGTTGGCATGTGTTCTCAATGGAACCACTCTTAAAGAACATCTGGAAGCTGCAACAGATCCAGAATGCAGCAGCACAAGCAGTAATCAGAATATCTCAGAACAGCCATATTATAACTCTACTGCATGGACTCCCTAATTGTTTTGGGTGTAGTTCAAGGTTCTAATTGACACTGATATAGCCCTTCATGGCATGGGGATAGATTATTTGTGGGATGATCTTTTTCTGATTGTTTCAATCCATTTCATTATGGGCAACAGGAGGAGAATGCTGTGGGTTCTATCCATTAAAAAAGCCATATAAGAGGACACCGTTCCTGGCCTACCCCCAAATTCTGACATTTGGAGATTATGATAGCAGAAGAATTGATGAAACCTCATTGCATAATATATATTTCTGGTTCTTATCATCCTTTAATAATGATAGAAAAGACATGCCTCTGTCAAATGAGTGGAAGTTTATGCTTTGCAAATATCTACGCATTGTTCTCTTTCACTGAAAGCCAGAATCAAGCTTATATATCCCAATTAGGTGATACAGTATGTATATGCAAAACATGGAAATCTGGATGACTTTATGGATTGCATACTGGATGTTTTCTCCATTGTATCCTCTTTCCCCTCACAAACAGCCCTGCTGAAAGTCTTCAGACTGATAAGAGCATAAAATAGAACTCCCGAAAAATCCTAAAGGATAAACCTGAAACAAAAATTGATCATTTTTTCTTCTCCCCTGTGACTACATGCACAATAGAAACCTTTTAAAGTGACCTTATTGTCAAAGAAATGTATCTGTTACAGAAAAAAAATTGACATTCTTATACTTATCATTTATTCCCTATTCGTACTTTCCATCATTTTTTTAAAAAAATGTTCTTGCTTCTGAAAAAGATAGATGGTGTTTCTTACAAAATAATAGGAAGTTCCCACAATTATGTATGTTGCTCCCAGAAAGGGGGGAAAATATTTACAATGTCTGGGGAAGGTAGAAAAAAGCCCCAGCCAACCTCAGGGTCTGAAAACCTCTTTAAAGATGTCATTTTTCTCTCCAAGGTGCTGAGCCAAAGTCGATAAAAGACCTCTCTTTGAGACTAAAATGCAAAAAGTCAAAACAGGGTTTTTTCCCCTTCATTTCATTTTAGAGAGCTTTTCATTGTTTGCCTATTGCCCCTTATTTCAATGTCTTCTGTTCCTCTCTAAGCTGTCAGCATGGAAGCATTACATTAATGAAAAGAAAATTGCTGGAAGCATAATACCCATGAGCTTTTTTGAGGAAAAAAAATTAAATGACAATGTTCTTTAAAAAATGTGTGTAAGTGCTACTGATGGGACAGGAGAATTTGGCAACACTTTTGGTTAGATTTATGATTCCAGTAGGTTTAAGGGCAATGCCATTCTCCTTCTCTCGGCCAAAGGTTAATGAAGGCATCTAAGAACTGGGTACAGTTGCTTAGAACTGGGATATAGTTCCCCAGAATGTATTGGAGAGTTTTCAAAATAATTTTGGTCTCAGGGCTTTATTGCTTCTGTTTTGTCCTTCAGAAGAATTTATCTGTGCCACCTGCAAATAGTCTTTTGTAGTGCTCTAACAGAAGTTCCTTGGAATTCTAGATCTCTGATAAATGGAATTTTCAGATTAGCCTGTGTAAATAAGAAATTTATATCCCTCTGAAATAAGTTCAGAAGGTGTTCATGGAGGATCCCATGAGATCCCAGAAGGTGTTCATGGAGGATCTACCATTGAGAAAAGCTCTTTTCAATTCCTGGCATATTGTAAAACTTTGACTTTTTTTTCTTAGTTGTTTGTTGTTGATAGCCATTCATCTCAACTGTTGAATTCAATCTATATGTTTCATTTTTTAACCTTGGGTTTTAAATGGAAATTGAATTCTTAATTTTGTTCTCCATTATATGTTGCCAGCTGCTTTTAGTGCTTTTTTACAGGAAAAGAGGATTTCATTTTCAGATGAAAGTATGATAAATATGAGAGACTATGATTTCTAGTTTCACTTTGGGAATGAAAGTCAGCTGGGTGACCATAGTCCAATCAGTCTCTCAGCCCACATCACAAGATTGTTGTTGTGAGGAAAATAGGAGGAGGAAGAAATATTATGTAAGTTTCCTGCCTAGGCTATTTATACAAATACAGTAAAAGCTGGATAAAAATTAATAAATAAAATTTAAAAATATTTCTCTTGTTTATGGATCCAATAGCTAAGAACCTGATATGGGTATGACATTCATTCAATACTGTTAAGTAAGTCAATAAACAAGCCAGTAAGCAAGTAAATAAGTAACTGACTTAAGCAAGTCAATGAACAAGCCAGAATTTAGTCTTAGTTCCTCACATATAAAATGAGAAAAGTAATACTCTCATGAATATTGTGATAATGAAAGAGTGTCCACAATGTCTACGTTCAAAATGCTGTAGGTATAACTGTCAAGAAAAGATACATTATAATAGCTATTCATCTTGGTGCATGTCGCTTCCTTTTTGCTTAACCTTTGACATTCTGTTAAAAAAATTATGTTTGTACAAACAGATACCTGCTGAAGACAATATGTATACTTATGGAGTTTTAAGCAGCACCTTCCTTGTGTCATCCATTGGAACTGTTCCAGAATAGTTTGAAAAATTGGCAAAATAAGACTAATTCTGGAAAGAACTCTGAAAGGAAGTTTAAGATTTGAGCAACGTACTGTGTTCTTCCTGAAACAAGAAAAGAAACAAATATAAATCAGGACTCTCCAACCTTGGCAACTTTAAGATTTGTGGACTTCAACTCCCAGAGTTCCTCAGCCAGAAAAGCTGGAAATTGAAGTCCACAAGTCTTAAAGTTGCCAAGGTTGGAGAACCCTGATATAGATTATAAGAAAAGATTGGCAGAAAAGAGATTGAGAGAGATTAAGCTAGATATTTTAAAGCTATCTTTAGGAACCCTGAGGTTCCAAAACAACATCTCTAAAAAGCCTGCATCCAAACCCCAGCTTCCCTCCAAATAGCTTCCCAGATTTTAATAATCATTGAAATAGGTTATTAAAATTCTTAAGTATTTGGAGAGTAATTATGTCATTTGCATTTAATTATCTTACATTTAATGTTATTCAGAATAAATAAAATTTCATGTTATCTTGGTCCTGCCTAACTTATTGTAGTTCTGATCACTTTTTGTAATGTAATGTATGGCAAGATATCCAAAAGCATTTGTGGTGTTTAGCCTCCCAAAAGATTACAATCCTTGATATTGGAATCTAGTCACATGGAGTGTTGGGAAGACATTCTTTAGATCCTTAACCCTGCATGACTTTTCTCCAATCAGTTTTGACTCTACAACTTGACATGCATATGGGTAGACATGAATCAATTGCATGAACTAATCATGCAGGTGTATGATAATATGAACTCAAGAAAATCTAAAGGTTTCACAGTACAACCTCTTGATATTAAGTCCAGGATACTAGTTTTAATGCCCTGGATATTTCCAAATCCTAATCTTCAGGATTTAGAAAGACTTCTCTTTGGATGTCCAAAGACTTGGACAGATAGAACATATGACACTCATACATTCATGTGTAAAAGGTCTTCACAGGAAGCATTCACAATTATCATCTGCCCCATGTACAAAGCATTACCATTGCTTCTTGTGTCATGTTGCATCTACTCTTTGTTGTTTTTTCTTTGCAATCCCAAAACACACTTAGTATTCAATTGTCAAGTTCAGGCAATTTCAACCAATCATTTTTCAGCTTGAAGCTGAATGCAGAAAATGGCAGGCCTGCCTACTTGAGAACATCAAGCAATCGATCTTCATACTCTCAGCCTCAAACATTCCACTTTTTCAAGGTTACAGCTCTTTCCCCACTTCTTGCACTCAGTGAATTGCTAAGTAGGGCAAAGACAAACAATGGTTTAAACAGAGGCAAACATTCTCCTCTTCAGTATTCATTAATTTGTTCCCATGTATTTTAGATGTTAATATATTGGTTTTTAAAACATGACCTGAGATAGTCTGCTATATGAACAGGTGTGATGGCAAATTGTTTTTATGAGTTATAGAAAATTCTGAGAAGTTATAGATAGTTAATCTTCATTGAGTGAAACATCAACATTGCTGATAAAATGCATATTTGTTAAAAAAAATCTCATCTATGATATCAGATAGCATAACACCAATTGAGAATCTGATAGGGGTGGGGAATCTGTCCAGTTGCCCTGGTCCTGGGCCAACATATTCACATGCCCACACAGATAAAGTTGCAATAGTTTACTGGATGTGAAATACAAAGCAAGCAAGAAGTGGTAAACCCCATCTGCTCCCCAAGACTGTCTCTCTCAGCAACTTCTAATCCGCAAACTAGCACAACCGCCAAGATCTGTGGAAGCAAAAGGCAAAAGAATAAGAACAATTTAACACATGAGAAAAGGGGGTGATTTGCAGCATCTGTAAGACAGCAGGTAGAATATAAAAATATTTCAAGATGTTATTACTAATATTTGGGAGTCAAGTTCACATGTGTCACCTGATATACAAGTACAATGATATTTTATAAAGTCAAGAGTATTTATCACTATTGTGAAAGATCTTTTAAAACTCTTTTCAACAAAACTATCATTTAAAATGAAGAATGCCCAGGATTTTGTTTTGTGTGTCTCAGATCAAATTATTTGTGCGAGATTAATATTCTAGAACCCAAATATCTTGGATACTATAGTGATTAGGTAGGGTGTTAACATTTCAGGGATTGGAGGAATGAACAAAAGATGCTCCATAAAATATATAAACACATGTACAATGTATTGAATATAGAGCATGACATCATTCATGGGCATGTTGGTGATGTATGTGGGTTGTTGTGCAAGTGTATACATTTTCACATTCATTATATCCCTTCATCAGGTTTGAATGCCATTGTGAAGTATCTCCAGATTTTCTGATGAAACTTTTCAGGCAGAACAGCGAATATGGTAGAAAAAGACTGTTATATGAAATCCTTTGGATTTCAGCCAATGTATTAAAAGAATCAATACAGAGAAGTTATTTCTTAGCCACCCTAATAATTTCCAGTGCTGAGACAACATAAGCCTCAAGAGTGTGATTACTATTTTTCTATACACACACATACACACACACACACACACACAGACATATGCACCTTCAGATACCAGCACCACCAACTCACCCTTTGTGATGACCCAGGAAGCAGCACACATGTAATAAATTCCCAAACATCAATAAATTTCCTTTAATGCCTCCATTATTGGCCCCACTATTTAATTGTTCGCAGTTGGAGATATATACTATTTTCTTTCCAAAATAGTCTCCAAAAGAAAGAATTACAGTCCAAAGTCAAAGAACAGATAACGGAGAAATAAAAAAAAACCCAAAACAAACCACACTGAAGGAATTTTCATGACAGACCAAAATAATTAATTACAAACTTCAAGAAGATAACAAGGCATAGTCCATTGGAAGTACGCCAAGCAAGATAAACCTCAGCCAGAAATCAAACACGTTTTGCATCTAGCAACGCTGTGTTTTAAATGCCCCTCCTATATCCTATTCCCCCCAACTGCAGCCAATGAGGGGGATCATGGCTGCTTCCTCTCCCATAAGCCACGATGTTCCCTTCTCCATTCCTCCCTGTGTGACCTAGGATGAAGAGAGGATGGGCCTGGGTCTTCCTCTGACTGCCCAGCCAGCCTCTGCCCTTCCCCAGCCTCCTCCACAACTTCCAGAGCTACACTTCCACTCCCTGTCGGCTGTTCCTCGGAGTCAGTCTCCAACAGGGGCATGACAACCTTACAATAAGGTCACTGAACTATTTAGAGGGAAGAAAGAAATAAGAGAAATATATCTAAGTGAACATTTATGACAATCTTGTACCATGTTCATCCATACAATTGCCATAAATAAAATTATCCTCCAAACCATTTGTTAAAGACACTTAATCTACTATTTTTGTCAAAACATTTTAAAATTATTTGCAAAATATACAAATAATTTTCACTGTAGTATTTTGAGCCTTCAATTGAAAGTGTGGGTTTTTGCCAAAGGTAATATTGTGGTCTTTTGATCGTCACATGCAGGACACAACTTTACAGTATGAAATGCTGCCTGTCAGACATGGCTTTTATATTTCACTGGCCATGAGCTCAAGTTCCTAAAATCCTTGAAGTATCTAATTCTAATTCTGGTGCAAGTAATAATAATCTGGAAGTGCATTTATGAGTATAACAATCCTCCTAGCTTGTAGAGTAGAAGATGGCACTTCATGTAACAGGCTCTCTCCCTGCTATGATATTCCATCTAAGGGAAGTTATTTAAGAGCATCCAGAAGCTCCAGTTGGTGCAAATTGCAGCAGCCCACATGGTTTTATGCAGTCCCCGGTGTGCACATGTATCACCTCTTCTGCAGGAGCTACATTGGTTGCCAATTTGCTTCTGGGTGCAATTCAAGGTGCTAGTTGTCACCTTTAAAGCCCTTCATGGCTTGGGTCTGGGTTATCTGAGGAAACATCTCTTGCCAGTGACATCTATCTGACCCATTAGAGCAAGAAGGCAGGGAATGCTGCGGCCCCCACCCCTGAGGGAGATACATCTAGTGGGACCTAGAAGAAGGGCCTTCTCTGTGGTGGCTTCGTCTCTCTGGAACATCATTCCCCCAGAGATTAGAATGGCCCCCTCTTTAATACTATTCTGAAAGGCACTGAAGACCCGGTTTTGCCAGCGGGCCTGGGGAACCCAGATAGGGATGGAACCCATCAAATGGCTAGTGTGGTCCGCTGTTGCCTTGGTGGGGGGTGGGAGTTGGCTTTTGTTTTTGTTTTGTTTTGTTTTTTGTTTTCCCAAATTTTGTTCTATTGTACTTTACTAATTTATTTGATTCTTTCTGTTAGTTCTTATTGTTTTTATTTTTATTTTTTGTTTTAAATATGATTTTACATTGTGTAAGCTGCCTCGAGTTGCCATGGGTGAATAGGCAGCAATATAAATCAAATAAATAAATAAGTTCCATTGGGGAGAGAGCATGCCATCATACTGGAATATTTAGAATTTAAGGAACAGGAAGATAACACAGGGCAAAAATATTGTGCAGCATTATGGTAGGGAACATCTTGGAATAATAGTAGGGATAATAGTTGTGACAGCAGCAGCATCAACAATAATAATAGACAACAATAATAATAGATGTTTGTGGTTATATCCAATTCTCCAGTCAAGAACTAAAACATTTTGCATTCACAACTGAATACAGAAGTTTTTTATTTTTGCCTTCAACGGTTTCTCTTGGAGAGTGAGACATTGTTTATGAAATGTGGTTAAAAGGAATTGCTGAAAATGAACACAGAAATGTATTTACAGCTAATTAACCTATTCTCAAAGAAAGCATCTGGGAAATGAGTGATTAATGTTTCAGGCTCGTGATATACCCACACATATCACAAAATGTAGGCAAAATTTCATCACAGAGCCCAGGAGAGTCATGTGTGACACAATCAAGAGTCTGACTGAGCTTGCTCTCCACAGGAACTAATTTTGAAATACCAGAATGTAGCGGATTGCCTGTGAAAATACTGTAGAAGAAACTCAGCACAGAACAGAAGGCAATGCTTTCCTTAGGAAGAATGCTGATAAAATTTTAATGAAGAAACATGTTGCCATGGGGATTTGTTGCTATTCATTAATTCATCGTGCTTCAGCCTCTATAGTTTTGCTGAGGTTGAGTGACAAATTGTCAAGGAGCAGTTTTTGGAGGTTTAAAGTTTTCTTGCTGATAATCTAACTTTTCTGCAAATTATGTCACAAGGGCCATATCTGGAGACAGACAACAGCAAAATTAGCACGCTTGTGTACCCAGGCATATGCATGGGAATACAAAGATCATTGTGTGTGAGAGAATCAGGCAAAGTCAAGTTAGAGATTTATTTTGCCACTTCCAGCAATAATTTTTATCAGTTTATAATTTCTTGGCAAAGTGCTGAGAATGTGGCAGTCTGGAGCTTCTCAACCTTTGGAATTAGAGACATAGTAAAATTCATTCAGGCTTCCTTCAAGGAGCTTCCATGTAGCAAGAAGAAAAATGTATAAATTCTAGCCCTGGATTGCTTCCCATGAATATCTCAGAGTTTTCACTTTTAAATTATCTGCACATATCTCAGGGTATAAGACATTGACCTTCAGAAACTCATCACTGTGTCCTGGTGTTGTGCCTATGAAATGTGCATCCAAAATCCTCATCCAGATTTCGTCCTAGATTTTTGAGTACCATGTTTTGTTGTTGAAGTTTAGCTAATGGAGATTTGGAACAGAAACCTGATGCAGATGGGAAATAAAGAGCTCTACTAATGGAAGCAAAGGAATAACCCTGGGCAGAGATCACTGAATGAGGAGGAACATTGCCAAAAACTGTTCACTAAGCTGTAATTTGTGTCATTATCCTAATCAATTATAGTATAATATTTGGAAGAAAAGAGATGCTTACTGGTGTTTCAGTGATAAATGGGAATCAAAACCTGAAAGAGTTCCATCTGTTTCATTATGGCAGGGTGATATCTGCTTAACAGGAGTTGGTATTCAGAAACCTTCCAATGCTGAATATGGTCCATTATATCTAACATCAAATTTACAGCTCCTCATTATTGGGTGAGTAGCAGAATGTGGCATTTTTCTTGGCATTTTCACCAGAAGTTTTACTATTCTATAAAATAAACCAATCTTTAGTATATAGAATAAACCAATCTTTAGTATATAAAATAAACCAATCTTTAGTATCTCATCAAACAGAACCCATTCTTGCTTTGCTTCCCTCCATCTCAGCTTTGCTAGTTTCAGTGGTATAGGTATAGCTATTGTGAAATATTTGAGTGCTAGGCATCTTTGTAGATCACTAACACATATCAGGAATGTTTGGCCCAACCTCTATTGGGAAACTTCCAGAAATCCTAATACAACTTATGACAGAAACTTTGTTATGAAGAAAAGATGTTTGCATTTAAAAATAAACTACAAATTAAAATCAAGGTTCTCTTAAACTCTCCCCAGTTAAACACGTTATGAATAAGGCACAGTGTTTGTTGCTATAGAAATGGCTAGTTTATATTATTATGTAAAAGTAAAAAGTTGAGGTTTGATGCTTTTATCTTATTCTACTGGGTCAAAGGGTGTTGGAAGTCATGTTCTTTCTTTTTTTCCGTTGTCCTACATTTTTCCCTTCCCTTTTCCCTTATTTTCCTATTTTTTATATTTTTGTATGTTATGTTATTAACTAATAAATAAACAAAATGTGGAAGTGCCAGATGTTAAAGCTCAAAACATTTGGATAATCATACTGTTTTATAGAAAGAGATGTAACAATTTATTATGTATTTTTGACTTAGAACCACTTGGTACAAATATGTAATCCTGGCCAATTAATCTAATCTTCATTGAGCTTTGAGCAGACTTCATAGAGAGAATTGTTTTTGAGAAGAACTGTTTTGGTAGCATTATATTTTTTATTATTGCAGAAGTAATAAAGTGTTCAATTGTTTAAAAAAAATGAATAAGGCACAGAGATGCTATTAAAAAGTCCCCCCTAGAAACAATATTTAATGCCGAACAAAGAATCTTAGGTGAAGGCATTTCAGTCTTTATAATAGAAAATGTATATCTAATTTATACAGCGAACAATCACATCAATGGATATTTGACTGGACTAGATTATAATAAATACACTGAAATCAATACATTTAAATGAAAGAAACTTAAGGTAGCTACTTAATGTTTTGAATGTCTTGGATTTTATTTCTTCATTACTCCATGCAGAATGACCAATGACAAGGGGTGATAGGAGATATCATTTGAAGCTCTTCTTCACATAATCATGTATCTGAATGAAGAAAAGATACTCAGAAGATAAAATAAGGCATTTAATATATCTATATCTATTTAGTAATGATAGTGTATATGAATGAAATAAGGACTACATAGAGCATTTCATTTCTGGAAATGAGGAGAATACTTTGAATGGAAAGTTGGGTCATAGCCCAAAAAGCGAAAGGAGAGGTAAGACAATTAAGAGCCAAGCAAAGAGAAACCTAAATTTACATTCAACTAAACAAAAAATATAATGGTACGTTGACAATTGGGCATTATGCCCTTATTCTTTGCTTACCAAAGAACATAATGCTGATATAAACAGAAACTCTTGAATTGTGATGAAGTTTTGATGGGTAGGATTCAATAATCAAATTACATGCCAATAATAAAAAAGGAAAATGGTGGAAATGTGAAGAAAAAATAATTTCTTGGAATGAAGATGCTAAAGATAAATAAAAAACAATTTTTGTTTTTTTCAGTGAATAATAAACTATGTCGGCTTTATAACACAGTTTTTGTTTTCAAGAAAAATGAATTGTGGGATTGATTAAAGTCCAAATTAAAGGCTAATATGGAACAAAAGATCGTCATCATTGTTATTCTTCTTGTAGTCTCCTCTCCTGCTCTTTTATCTAAAACCCTCCTGCCACTAACAAGCCCAGGCTGGATTATTTCCAAATCCTGCTCAGTTGCAAATACCTCAAAACCTGAAATGGACTTCTAAATATTTAGTGCTTACCGTAGCTTATGTACCTATGTTTTATTCCACCACTCTATAAATCCTGCTTCTTAATGTATGGGAAAAGGAAATTTTAATTGCTCAGTGGCAAGCAAAAAGCTTTGTATCTACAACCCAAGTGGTTCTACAATGATATCACTGATCATTTTAAAATGGTTTTGCTATGAATTATCTGGTTGTTTCCCCCTTATCATTCATTAACATGGCTTAGTTTCCATCAGGTATAACATGGGACTAGTATTCACCAAATCAGAAGTTCCCAAACTTTTTTTTTTCAGATACCATTTAAATACTGCTGAAGATTTCAGTCCAATCTTTAATTCTTTTTGTTGTTGCAGAACAAATCAAAGCATGTATATAATTTTAATCAGGACTACCATCTAAATCAAAACTATGATTTCTAGACCAGGCATCTTCAAATTTGACAGCTTTAAGACTTGTGGACTTTAACTCCCAGAATTCCTCCTCCAGTCATGTTAACTCAGGAATTCTGGGAGTTGAAGTCCACAAGTCTTAAACTTGCCAAGTTTGAAGACCCTTGTTCTAGATGAATCCCAGATAAGGAGTTGGGAAAGGAAGGCTTCCTCCAACACAATAAAAGATGAACAATGTATACAATCTAAAGAGAAGTCAGAACATTCTACCCAGACTGGAAAATGCCTCTTCTCAATGGCAGGAATGCTACACATGTGTGTCTGTGGGTGAATAAACCTGCATTTTCTCCATGCTTTTCTCAGTCGGAACCATCTGCATGCATTGTCATTTCCTTTTCTTAGTTGAGACACATTTGAATCTGAAGTGTTAGTCCATTATGATTCCAAGATGCTGCTACTGTCTTTCAAGTTCCACCCATACATTTTCAATACTTTCATCATCAGTGAAATACTGGAGAAAAACAGAGGTCTAAAGTTATTTATTCAAGGTATTTATTCTAGGTATTTATTCTAAGTCAATGGCTGATAAGAGAAACTGCCTTGAAAGATCAAAACCCACAACCTGTGATGTCCAGGTGCTTATTACCTTTAAGACAAATCTGCTTATATCTTGTTCTGCACCATGTGCATATGTGTAGGGATCAATTCCAAGTGGATTGCAAATAAAATAAAATGCTAAAATTGCCATGCTGCCGGAATCTATCCATGTTCCTCCACCGCTAATTCCCCGCTTATAAGTTGCTGACATTATTCTTTCCCCCCATTCTTGGCTGACATTTCTGTGCCTGGAGTGTTCTTCTCGCTGTAGGGTTAGTAGGATAATTGACAAACCACAGGGACTGTATCCCTGGATTAGGTTGACCAGAATGTCAAAACAGCCATGACAAACTCTCACATCAGTCTCAACTGCAAGTCAGGTCTATGAGAGAAAAATGTACTTTGGCAGGTCTATGAGGAAAGTCTTTACTTGAAATCTTTTCCCTCTACAGAAGGAGCTTCAGCTGGGGTAAGGGAAGGGGGAGGAAATAGAGAAGTTTCTGTTTAATTAATAGAACATTCAGCTATCACAAGTCGCTACTAATTAGAGTATGATATGCAAATGTTCAATGGATCTTGTTTGTATGTAGCAGAATATATGACATAGGTCACTTCTGTTTTTTAAAATTAAGGGTATAACATATTATTATGTATTGTGTGAATATCCTATGCCTGTGCAAGTGCAGGTATCATTCCTAGAGCAGTTTGATTATGGCTCTTCCTCACTTATATTGATCCTTTACATAATTTATTGTAGAAAACTGAACTCTGATGAGATGCGGGCTCCTGGGTTTTTTTTCCAACAGTTTTTTTTTTCCACAGGAAATTATGACAGAACTATACGCACTTTAACATACAATTTCTGTCATTGGGTGATATAAGCTTTAAATAAATAAATGATGTAAATTCAAAGGTAACTCTGGGAGGGGGAAAAAAAAGAGTTTTGCATTATTTTTAGTGTCTGAGGAAAAACCCAGGATATGCTGGCTGGCTAATAGACCAAACATGATCAACAGCAGATTTTTATAGTTTTTGTAATTCTTTTGAGAAAGATACACACCTTCACACACACACACACACACACACACACACAGGGAGGGAGAGGGAAAGGGGAGACAAAGGGAAGAAAGGGAGAGAGAGAGAGAGAGAGAGAGATGTGAGACTATATAAATGCTACTTTAAAATAGTTTAGTAATACACATACACAATTATGGATGAAAACCAGGTTTTTACACAATAGTGTGCAAAACCGAAGTATTTTTTAAAATGCTAGGTAGTTTCAGAGGGCTGCTATTTTGAGCAAAAATGCTGAAGTGCTCAATCTTCTCATACTCCAGTTTCTGTTCAAAATCACATTTCAACTGGTTGATTACACACACACACACACACACACACACACCTGGATTCTTGCTGCAGGTTGACAAGATGAATTATGCATCTGGAATTCTGCAGAGGGAAATGCTGCTGAGGGATGATGTTGAGCAGAAAGTATGAAGCAAGGGAAGGGTTACCTGTTTTGGCTCTCCTCCCTTCCCACTCCTCAGAACTGCATCTTCAAAAGCTCTTTTCATTTCTTCAGAAAAAAGGAGAGATTTGATTATAATTATTTGCAAGGGCAGTCTTCCCCAACTGGGCACCTTTCAGATGTGTGGAGAGTGTTATTCTCAGAAATCTCTGCAATGGCTATGTTGGCTGGGGAATTCTGGGAGTTGAAGTCCACATATCAGGAATGTAATCAGTTTCATTCATTATTGAAGAATCTGCTGCAAATATACTTTACTTAAATATGTTACACTTAATTTTAGCAAAAGGCTGAGAAGCAATATATTATATCTATATATTCTTTAACAAATGAGACTAGAATACATAATATGTTAATGTAAACTTAGATTCTATGCCTATGTTTGCAATTCTTACTGATGATAATCTTCCTTAATCTGTACTGTTGGAAAGCAGTTCAAACAATAGCTCTTATTTGTTTTTCTTAATGAATTCTTTTTCCTGGATTTTAGGAATCAAGTCACCATAGATCTTTGAAATGACAGCTTGAGTGACATTTGTTTATGCAAGTATAAGGAAAGTGTGTTCCCTGAATGAACATCTATATTGATGAAAATTAAAATGCAAATGCCAAACTGAGTTATTTACTTAGTTCTGCCAGCTAGCACACAGGAGAAACTCGCATAGGATTAGATAGATCTAATTACTTTTTTAATATTAAAAATATCTTAAAGGTTGTTCTTCTGCCTCCCTTGGGCTTTAGAATATGATCAAAAAGGTTTCGGAATAATCAGTGTTTCTATTTCTACCTGCCTTTTTAATGAAAAGTTGGAAGAAAACACATCTGTGAGACTTTTACTTCATGTTAACAGCTGCATTATGATGTAGAGGTTATGCCTACATAATGAGAAAGCATCATAGGAACTAATTAAAATCTAATTGAGACAAGTGAGGTTTGGGCTGTTGTACATTTAACATGAACTGTGAAATGAATCCTAGCATTTGGCTTGTCATGTCATACCTTGAATTCTTGATGTTTAAGAAAGCAATCATTGTTTTAAAGAAAAAAAAATTACCTTGAAACATAGCATCTCTGATTCAGTAGAATTTGAGGAATAGTGGAACAATTTGAACCATGGTTACAACTTTCCTGTTTTCCAAATAAAGCTCTTGATTTTCTCCATTAGAAGTACAAGGCCTTTTCCATTTAAAACTTGAGATTGGTCAGTGAACCTCAGTTCTTCCCTATGAAAGGCATATCAAACATCGCCTTATAATAAACTTCCTGCCTTTAATTATTTTATTTATTTATTTTGTCAAACAATTATTAGTGAACAGGTATAAGTATAAACATGGTTATAAATACATGAAATGGATACGAATAAGTAGAAAAAGAAATAGGACAGGGACGGTAGGCACGTTTTGGTGCATTTATGCATACCCCCTACAGACCTCTGAGGAAAGGGGTGAGGTCAGTCTAATGTTGAAGATTTTGGGGTTTGGAGAAGAAAACAGTGTCAGGTAGAGCATTCCAGACATTGACTACTCTGTTGCTGAAGTTGTATTTCCTGCTATCAAGTTTGGTGCAATTTATCTTTAGTTTGTATCTATTTTGTGCTCTTGTATTGTTTTGGTGGAAGCTGAAGTATTCATTAATAGGTAGTATATAATTATATAATTGCAGTATATAATTTTATACACTATACTTAGATTGAACCGAAGGCGGTGTAGTTCTAGGTTGTCTAGGTCTAAAATTTCAAGTCTGGTGGCATAAGATATTCTGCTATGAGTAGAGGAGTGGAGGATTCTTCTTGTAAAATATTTTTGGACTTTCTCAATTGTATTAATATCGGATATGTAATGCACATTCCAGACTGATGAGCTGTATTCAGGTATTGGTCTAGCAAATGTTTTATATGCTCTAGTTAGGAGAGTGATATTACTAGAGAAAAAGCTACACAGGATTAGGTTAACAACTCTTAATGTCTTTTTGGCTATATAGTTAGAGTGGGCTCTAGAACTTAGATCATTTGAGATGAGTACACCGAGGTCCTTGACAAAGTTTTTATCTTGACTATTCAGCTTGTATTTTATTTTTTTATTTTTTTTGCCAATATGTAAGATAGAGCATTTATTTGTTGAGATTTGAAGTTGCNCCATTCTGATACATAGTCGAGGTCTTTTTGAAGAGTAGCAGCATTGTCAGTGGTGTTGAATAGCTTTACATCATCAGCGAAAAGAACGCAGTTGCTCTTAATATAATCACAGAGGTAATTAATATAGAGTATGAAGAGAGTTGGTCCTAGAACACTACCTTGAGGGACACCACTGTTAACAGGTACAGGGTTTGATAGGACACTCCCAATTTTGACCCTTTGTTGCCTGTTTGACAGGAATGCTTCTATCCAGTTATGCATGTATCCAGAGATACCATGAGACCTTAGTTTTAGGAGTAGTTTGTCATGTACCACTGAATCAAAGGCTTTACAGATGTCTATATAAATTGTGTCAATTGCTTTGCCCTGATCGAGTTGTGTAGTCCATATGTTTTTGCAGTGTAAGAGTTGCAGATTACAGAACAGTTTCCTTCTAAAACCAGATTTAATTGAAGCCAGAACTTTTCCTTTTGGAATTTGTGGATAAACAAGTTGAAAAAAAAGTTGTGGAAGATCATTTCAATATGATTATTGTGATGAGATTCCAATATGAACAGATGAAAAAATTCAGCATTACCTACCATGGAGGAATAGTTGGTGAAATTGACAGAACTTGCTAGATGGACAAATTGACTTCTTGAATGAAAGAAATGTCATTCTGTCATTCATCAGTGACAGAAAATCCTTCACATATTTCTGGGTGAAAAAGAAAATGAAAGACTAGATTATAGAAATTATATAATTATGACAAAATTGGAGAATGTTTTGATAATAACTGTATGTATAACTGCTGAGAGTCCCTCCCTCCAACCTCCCATTTTCTACTTGTTTCTGTCTTTTTTCTTTCTTTCATAATTGTCTTGCTATTCTTGCATTTTTCTTTTTCTTTTTTAATGTATGTGGTATGTGTCTATACAATCTACTAACAGAAAACTATTTGTTAAATAAGAAAAAACACATTTTTATAATAATCTTGATTAATTGTGTAAACCTAGCAAAACAGGAGAGATGTGAAACATCAATAGAATTGATGCCAGGAACATAGAAATTTGAAATACTATAAAAATAGGGTCTTATGTATTAGTGTCTGTTGGGGATGTACAAGGAAGATAAGTGATGTCATGCCCATCTTGTGCAAATGAGACAAAGTGTATACTGCATTCATTTGTGTCATAATATCATAATATAATTTGTGTCATAATCATTGACAATCATTGCAATGACTTACCTGTCAATGAATATTTCAGCTTCAACCATAACAACACAAGAACACAAGGTAAACCACACCAAACTTGATTGCAGGAAATATGACTTCAGCAACAGAGTGGTCAATGTCTGGAATACTCTACCTGACTCTGTGGTTTCTTCCCCAAACCCCAAAAACTTAAACCTTAGACTGTGTACTATTGACCTCACCCCTTTCCTAAGAGGTCTGTAGGGGGCGTACATAAGCACACCAATCGTGCCTACTGTCCCTGTCCTATTGTTTCTTTTATTTTTCTTACATGTATCCATGTATTCATAACTATGTTTATACTTATACCTATTATCTTGTAAGCTACTGACAAATCAAATAAATAAAAATAAATGTTAAAAGTTGAAATTCCTCTGCCACATAAGTTTATTCTGGCTGTGAGATGCTCCTTTGTGTTCAGGGCTGGCCTCAGAAGGATAATGTACTACTTGGGGATGAAGATGCAGATCAGCAGACCAGCACTGGAGGTCAAGATGGCGAAGACTTTCTTTTATTTTTCTTATATGTACCCATTTCATATATTCATAACTATGTATATACTTATACCTATTATCTTGAAAGCGATTGACAAATCAAAATAAATAAAATAAAAATAAAATTATATAATTCATGTCAATTGTACAAGGATACTGCAAGATATGAGGCACAATTGAAGTTTCTATTAGATGCATGTTGGCTTATTCATTGTCAATGCTCAATGCTCAATATGGTAAATTGAAACAGGTATTTTCTTCCCCATGGTGTATACTTGCATATATCCCTTTTTAGGAAGTCTATGGGACATAACTAGATTTAAGTTTTGATTTTAAATCACAAATAATTTTTTTTCTGAATAACCACAATTGGATAGGTTCACAAAACATATTAATCCCATAATCCAAGCTTTACAAATCAGTTTCTGAATTTGTACATTATACTATCCAAAAGCCAAACAAGTCATATGTAGGCATAGCATAATATATGAAACACAGTCTTAAACTAGTAATTTACTGCTGTTTCTTTAACATTTTGAGTTGTGGCTGATTAATAGTTTCAGTTGCAGAGATTGAAAACCTCAAGTGCTGGTTTCTACATGTTATGAAATCTATGCTAAAGGAGCAGGCTCACCACATCTGTTTCTCTTAAGTATTAGGAAGACATCACCCACATTAGTCTATTTCCTTCTTTGCATGTCAAAAATAGTTATTTCTGGACTGAGGGGAAAGACGAAGGGAGAAGTTCAGATTCAAGAGTGCATAATAAGGAAGTAGTAGGCAAGATGAATGGGGACTTATTTCATACATAGATTTGTCAGTATCTGTCCAGGAATTGGTGCTTGTAGCTATTAAACATCTGGAGACTTTGAAATAAAGCAGCTGTTTCTCTTGTCTTAGTGGGTATATACAGTGTCCTCATAGAACCCTAGAGACGAGTCACAATTTTTTTCTGTAAAATATTCATTGCTTTCCAGGAAATCTTAGAGAAATGGATCTTAATGAGATATGAAGTTGGGCAGTCTTTTATACATGAAAGAATGAGGGGAACTGCCTAGATATAGCAGTCAGTCAGTCATTTGCTGGAACCAAAAGGTTTAATTAGACTTGAGTCTCGGATGAACTTGGACGAAAAGAATATTAAGAAACCAAGGAAGCAGCTGTTGCATGCATTGGGTCACTGCTATCAACTGGATCCTCCCCAATCTGTTACCAGACTCTGGGACCCACTATTTTATTTTTCTAAAAGCATAGAAAGTACAGCTGAAGGAAGGGGAAATTATAGCCTTAGCAATCTAATGGAAGATCTTGAGACATTCAGCCAAGGTCAGCTCAAAGCATCATAACTGCTCTATAAGGGAAAAATTTGTATAAAATGGAAAACAAGGAAGTTGCTTCAGCAAATATGAAATCTTGAATGGTCACATGTGAGCTCACTGCAGGTCAGATTCATCGCTCTCTGGGATTTCTTTTTTTACAAGCATGCACTCAGCTATCTTCAATCTGCAAAGTGAAAATGATAATTGCTGTCATCCAGGGATCTTGTAATAATGGTTTTACAGAATTTTTAAAAGTAAAATTTAAATGGGAAACATCTGCCAGGCACTAAGCCTTACTCCTGTGCAATTCATAGGCAGGCTTTTTTGCTTCTTCCCTTCCACACATACACACTATTTGCTTAATGTTTAGTAATTGCAAGAAAAGTTAATATTAAAAAGTGTCATTTGAGTTGAAGATTAAATACAACCCCCACCCCAAAAAAGTTTTCCTCATTTTTTTTGAAAGTATTTCAAAAAATACTTTCATTATCATGGCTTAAATAATTTCTAAGACAATGGAAGACTGTAGTGAGCTGTTGCTGTGTCAATTTCACAGAGCTATATTTTTGTGCTCATTATTATTCTTGGATGTCTCTAATTTACATCTAAATGTAGTGACTAATTTTGATTCAATCATGTCAAAAGTGATAGGTAATGTGTGGGAGGAGATGACAGCCCTACCCATCAGGAATTGCTAGAATGTGAATTCCTTGGGGCAATGATTTAATGCCCAAGTCAGGCGCTGCTGTCAGAATTGGAGGCCAAATTATGACACATTATGCTGTACTATGGACTTGCACATACAATACATTCGAAAAAGTGATGGAGATTGGAGTCCATAAACTATGCTTTAACCATCACTACATTTTTCTCCTCCCTCTCTTTCTCTTTGCTCACCACATATGTTTGGTATCCCTAATCGTCCTATTTAAATATCATCTGAAACAACCATCCTCCCAAATCCTTTGGAGAAAGCCCCATGTGATTAAAACAGGTTGTAAAACTGGCAAACCTGATGTACATTTTTGCTTATCCCTTCCCTTTAAATCATTTATGTTTCTGAAAGCAAGCAACATGTCAGCGGGATATGCACAGGCAGACCAGGGTTTCTTTATTATATGGTGCTTTCCTTTTCCACCTGGGTATTTTAGAAATCTTTTCCTCCAATAACTCGTAGCTATTTTGGATAACTTGTTCTAATTATTCCCTGTGCATTTTCTTTTTTTTTCTTTTTAGCTTAAGGGGAATTTGTCTGTCAAACTTTAGATTTTCAGATTGGAAATATATTGTGCTTATAGATTTTTTTTTAAAAGCAATAAGTAGGATACAGTGCAAATATATTTATTACAACTAATTTGGACATGGTGCATTGTTTTTAATATGATTTTTTTTATTGGGAAGGAAACAGTTCCTTATGATTCTCCCAAGCAGCATGTTCTTATCATGAATGTATTTTAAAAGATATTTTCAAAATGTGTAAATGTATGGTAAATATTTGATATGAATATTGCATTGCTTTGGGGACAGTAAGTGACTTTCTTTTTCTTCTCTTTCTCTTTCTTCTTTCTCTACCTCTTTTTGCACAGTTCCAGCTGATATAGTAACAGCCCAATCACACTGAAAAATGTTTTTCTTCCTTCTGACTGACTGTACTGAATAATATAATGTGAAGAAAAATGAGCCCCTATGGAAATGTTATTAATTTCTAGTGCTGACACTCTGAGAAATAAAGAAAATAATCCTAACATTATAATAGTAAAGAAATATTATGGTTGGATTGTGTGTGGTGTTAACATTTGCTCCTGATTTTTAGAAATGTTAATTTAGTCTAGTTTAAATTTTATCCCCTAGGATGCAGTTTATAAAATAAAAAAAGGAAAGTATAAAACATACCCATTTCAACTAAGGATTTATTTTATTCTTTGACTTTATCCATGCTGAACTGAAAGTATTTTAACTAATTTGACATTGTGCAAATATTTTCTTTGATATTAAATACTACATTCTGATAAAAAAGGGGGGGAAGTGTGTGTCTATATATATATCTATATATATCTATATTATATATATAATATTATATATATATATATATATATATATATATATATATATTTATTTTTTTTTTTTCTGAGGTTTTCACGGGTATTTGTATGTGGATCTTTGGTTATTCAGGTTTTTCTCCCGACGTAAAATTGGAGTATTGTTGACGACGTTTCAGCGAAATCTCATTCGTCATCTTCAGGCAAGTTTCTTCAGCTTGTGGCTTCTCAGAGTAGCTCCGAGAACTCCGAGAAGCACAAAGCCAAAGACACAAGTCTAAAGATGATGAATGAGATTTTGTTGAAACGTTGCCAAACTAACTTCCAATTTTAAACATGGGAGAAAACCGAATAACCAAAGAAACACACACACACACACACACATATATATGTATATTTTTTTAAGTTTTCGCAAGTACTTACATGTATGCTGTTCAGCTTCCTTCAGGTATTATCCCACGTCATTGTAGTTGTGCTTTTAAAGTTGTAGCAACGTTTCGGCAGAATCTCATCTCCATCATCAGGCTTCTGTATTGAGTTTGTCAGACAATGATGGCAGATGAGATTCTGCTGAAACGTTGCTACACTTTAAAGCACAACTACAATGACGTGGGATAATACCCGACCGGAAGCTGAAACAATATATATGTATATGGTATTCAGCTTTGTTTGGTTATTTTTCCACGTCATCATAGTTATGCTTTTAAGTTGTAGCACAACGTTTCAGCAGATCTCATCTGCCATCATCAGCTTCTGTATAGAGTTTTGTATGTGGGTCAGGGTCTCACAGCCATAGGTTTTTAAATTTGAAGCTAGCCTATTATTGTGGCCAGGGATGGTTTTTTTTCTAACATCCTGATTGGTGGGAGTCTTGGTCTGTGTTTATTGGACTTGGAGTTTGTTTGATTGGTGTTTCTGGTTTTTTCTGTCTGTTTTGTGGCTTTGATTGGCTGGCACACTCTGCTCCTGCACTGGAGGCTTTCAGTGCAGCTTGGCTTCGTGTGAAAGGACGGCTATTATCTATTAGGAAGCTAGGTTTCTAGGTTTCATCTGGGTGCCTGGTGGGGGGGTGTTTGAGCTGGAGGTATCAGAGGGAGTCTGTTTGTGCCCAGGTGTAATACTGTATTTATAAAATCTTTGTTCCATATAGTTTGAATACATAAAGAGAGAAGTGGAACTAAGGATTTACATTCCATGTTCTGGAAAACCCGCATATTTAAAAAGTGGTCCCTTCAGGAGTATGCGCAAGTTAGAAACTGGTTCTCATTAAACTTTGCCTCTGTCCAATTTTGAATCCACCTCTTATCAAAACATGTTTAGTCTTCTCTAAAAACTTCTGAAGAAAAAGAGTAATCTACATATTACACATACATGTATGGGAAAACCTGTGTGTTTTATTTTGATTAGTTGGAGACTTGCAGCTTTTCCTGACCAATTTTCTGCTAAAAATTTCCTCCCCAGGTTATTCAGTTCCTTGCATTATTCAGATTTTGGTTAAGAGTCATTTGGGAACAGATTAGGAGTAAATTTAACTGGAAAATGGCCAGCAGGAAAAGGAAATGATTAAGCCTTTACCTCAAAACTACTATGCCAGTTTAAAACAGAAACAAGAACCCCTTTGCCTCACAGCTATTTGCTTGTTGTGAGCCACTGCAAATAAATAAATATCATACCTCATATATAATTGATGCACTTTTGAAGAATATTATAAATGATTATCAGAGATTGCATCAAAGGAAAATGTTCTGCCTTTTGAATGGTTCTGCTCTTGGTTGATCACTCTTATTAAAAGCACAGCATAATCTTGCTTACATTATACTATTAAGTTGCCTCCAATAACTAAATGGTTGCAAATCTGTAATGTATGTTTTATTGTTTAGAGCTTTCTCTCTGCTAAAAGAACATTACTGTTAATGTATAGTCCTGTATTCTTCACGCACTAAGTAAATGCCTAAATGGGCACATTAATTGCATATTGGTCATAGGACCAACTGAAATTTAGAGGTTTATTCGATTCTATATTTAACTCCTGCAGCACCATATGTAACTAATCTATTTTTTGTTGTTTTTAAGATATGGCTGGAAACACCTCCAAAACATTTTTTATTAAGAAAGTGGAAGCATCTGCTAATTCTAAGCTTTAAAATACGAGGTACTTTCCATGGCTTGCTGTCTGTATCTTTATCATATTTTTTCATGAGCTTTTTCTGAAACATTGAAAATTTTGCTTATTAAAATTGTGCAGGACTTTGGATTCAAAAGCAAGAGGGTGCTTTTGAGTATCTAGGGTTTTTGAGCATAAAGGCTGTGCTTATTGGTAATTCCTTAAACAAAACATTCATTTTCCTGGGTTGTGTGCCAGCTATAGAGGGAAAAAGATGCAGCTACTTTCAGGAGTTGTACATGAGGATGTGACACCATGACTAATCGGCTGCAAGGCACACTTTTGCATTCTAAAAACCACAATGCAGACACCTATTGTTTACTATAAACAGACATTTTTACAGCAAATAATTTGCAGTAAAATTATTTTATAGAAGACAAAGAAATTACAGTGAAATTATCTTTTTTTTTAACCAAGGCAGGCACAAAATCTGAAACTTTCGTCAGAACAATGAAATAAGCATCACAAGGGTGGCACATCTATTCTGCCATGCATGTGCATGTGTAATAAGATCACACAAACACAAAATGCATTAGTTTTGCCATTTGTTATTTGCAGATATTATTGGTCAGATTTGGTCGAACATAAGGCTCTTATGCTTACAAGATGGGAACATTAACCCCATTTGCATTATTTTTCAAGTGCAGAGAATAATGGTCTTTAAAAAGGGGGACCTTTTCATCTGTGGAAGTTCTTGATGATTGCACTGTTCTCCATGCAAAGGATTCTATATTACATGAAGAGGTTCCTGGCACAAAGGATGCTTTCTATTACATATGTTTGTCCTTTGTAATTGGAATCCAGGGAGAAGTGCTGATTTCCTTGAATGGGAAAGGTAAGTAATCCTTGCTATTATGTCTAAAAGAATCTTCGGCTGAAAAGGAATCACAGGCAACTTTTAGCCATGTCCTTGAGGTTGGGTGGTTTTTTCTTCAAATGTTCAGAGATGGTATTCAGCAGGTTCTGACCAGTTCTGGAGAACCGGTAGCAGAAATTTTGAGTTGTTTGGAGAACCAGCAAATACCACCTCTGACTGGAAATTATATAGTATCCCTTGCCATGCCCACCAAGCCCACAGAATCAGTAGTAGAAAAAATGAATCCTACCACTGCAAATATTGAACAATATTGAACAAGGTAAGTTTTCTGCATGATTCAGAATCTTGATAACATAACAGACCACACAGAAAATGCTCAGTGCTGTTTGAGTTTCTTCCAGTGCATAAACATCCAGGAAAAGTTAGTACATGATAAAATAGACCTACATGTGCATTTCCAGAGCTAATTTGTTGCCCTTTCTCCTGAATTATGCCTGTATAGATAGGATTAATAATACCTTGCTGTCATATGAGGTAGTTTATGAGGTATATTAGTTAAGGGATGCGGTGGCTCAGTGGCTAAGATTCTGAGTTGTCAATCAGAAAGGTTGGCAGTTTGGTGGTTCAAATCCCTAGTGCTGCATAATGGAGTGAGCTCCCATTAGTTGTCCCAGCTTCTGCCAACTTTGGACAGTGCTGGCTTTTCAGCTTTGTAACAGAGATGAGCACTGCCCCTAGAGCCAGAAATGACCAGCATGTATGTGCGAGGGGGACCTTTTACCTTTTTATTTGAGGTAGACTCAAACAATGACTGTCTATTCACAATAGGGACATGTACAGCCAAAAGCTTTTGCTAAGAAAAGCAGGCAAATAAAGTACTGTGTATGCCTAATTTTATCTTCCAATTTCCTATTTTCTGAGTGAGATAATATCCCAAAAGGAATATAATGGGAAAACAGAAAGCCATTTTTCCCATAGGCATTGTCCAGTCTCTTTGCAATGGAACAAAACTTATCTCAATGAGAGTAGGTACTCTAAATCCATTATCAGGCTTACAATAATGGCATCTTAACTATTATTAAGAAAAAAATAGTTGAACTTTCAAGAGGTTATGATCTGACAAGCAAGCAGGGAATTGTAGAAATGGATAAGGGAAGGTTACTATATGGTACTCCTTTGATCTTAAAATATTTTTTAAAACTGAAGATCAGTAAGGATGTATTCAATATTTAATATGCCATTGATATTTTAATATTCAGATGGATAACTCATCTGCAAGTTTGGAAAAATATTTATAGATAAGTAATTCTAGTTCTGTTTGCTTTTTTGCTGTTTTCTTTACCCAGCTGTAAATATTAATAATAAAATGAATAATTAACATAATAATATGGTTGGAAGGGACCTTGGAGGTCTTCTAGTCCAACCCCCTCCTCAAGCAGGAAAATCCTATACCATTTCAGACACATGGCTGTCCAATCTCTTCTTTAAAATCTCCAGTATTAGAGCATCCATAACTTCTGGAGGCAAGTTGTTCCACTGATTAATTGTTTTAACTGTCAGGAAATGACTCCTTAGTTCTAGGTTGGTTCTTTCCTTGATTAGTTTCCACCCATTGCTTCTTGTCCTGCCTTCAGGTGCTTTGGAGAATAGGTTGGCCCCCTCTTCTTTGTGGCAGCCCCTTAGATATTGGAACACTGTGATCATGTCACCTCCTAGTCCTTCTTTTAATTAAACAAGATATACCCAGTTCCTGCAACCATTCTTCCTATGTTTTAGCCTTCGGTATCCTAATCATCTTTGTTGCTCTTCTCTGCACTCTTTCTAGAGTCTCAACATTTTTTTATATTGTGGCAACCCAAATTGGATGCAATATTCCAATGTGGTCTTACCAAGGCATTATAAAGTGATATTAACAGTTCATGTGATCTTGATTCTATCACTCTGTTAATGCAGCCTAGGATCTTTTTTTTAAAAAAAAGTTGATGAAACTGAAAACAGCAAGTCAAAAGTTGGTGACTTGAAGGACACCAATAATGACATGGGCCTGGCACTTTGAATAGACATCTTACAAATTTTCTTGCTTTGTTTTTCAAAACAACTTTTTACTTTCTACATTGTGGCTGTATTAGGCCAGATGTATTTTGTATTCCAAACTAAAAATTATAACAGGCATTAATTTTGAGTGCTATCAAATAATTTAACTCTGGTATAGCTTCTATCCAAATCTATAGATTTGATTTATTGCATTTGCAACAGTTATACTAAAGGAAGGTAATCCCTTCTGAAAATACTGCATACTGGCAGAACAGGAAACCAATTAGAAATCAGTAGACGATAAATGGGCATTTCTAGCAGCAGTTTACTTAATATCCCCTTTAAATAAGCCTCTTTGCATTGATCATTTAATTTCCTCCCAGTCCTTGTGGTTCTTTAATTGCTGTCTAAATGAGCCTTGTGCTGAAGTCCAAGTATACTCTTGGATTGGAAGGGAGTGATCCTTTCCATTCTTTGTCTTCCTAGTTGCCAAGATCTGTCAGGAGTGATCATGTAAACTTTCACTTTTCTTATAGTCTCATTGGAGAAATGGAAAAATGAGAAGTTGTCATTTCTTCTCAAAAGAGCTGAGCTGTACCTTCTCCTCAGTTGTATTTCTTGAACTTTTTTTTCTCTTAACATCATCCTGTAAAATAAACTTAAGTTGTAATTTTGCATGGCACTTTTTCATTTTGGAAGTTACTGGAGGTTGAACTAAATCTGCGGTATTAGTAATGATGTGCTACAGAGATTTTGCAACAGTTTCTGGATATAGGTGACTGAAAGTATTATGGACAAAACATGAGTTTAGGACAGAGAATATGGCTTTCGGAACTAAATAATGAGAGAATAACATAAAGAACTCCAGAAGAACAGATTTAGCTTTTCCTTTTATTTCTCTCTCTGTGTTAAACTAAAACTCTGAGGCAGAGAACAGATCTCCAGAGACAAACAAGTGATTTAAAACTGTGTGTTTATTTTACTTTATGTTTATTTCCTCCAATTTGAATATCTGAAGGATCTTCAGAATGTGAATACAATTTTAATATTTTGAAAAAAAAATTAAAAGAACAGGCATTTTGAAGCAGAATGATATTTAATATGATATAATTTTAAAGTAATACAATAATATGTAAATATAGCACTTATTTTTGCCCTTTTAAAAATAAATACTTGTAAACTATTTAATGCAACCCCTCTAGCCCCCCAAATATTGCTATGCTGCCTTATTGTGGCATAGCTCTCTGTGTGTTTGTGTGTTCATGGTAGAGATGAATGAGGAATATCAGGAATATATGTTGATAGTGTATATTCCCAGCAGAGTCACCCAATATGTGAAGATCATCCCAGTTGCCCAGCTAAAATAAGTAGACATCTATACTGGGCAGCAACTATATAGGAATATGCCAAGATCACTTTAATGAAAGTGGTAAAAGCATCAAGTCATACTATGTAGAAGAAGCAAAAGTAAAAAACTCCTGTTTATAAAATATAAAGTGATTGATGATATAGAGCTGAATGGCCTTCAGGTTGGATGGAAACCAGTATCCAGCTAAGGAAGAGCTGAGGATCTTTTGAAATACTAATTATAATTGAAGACTTCAGGATAGCTAGTTGCTGATATTACCCATATTGGAAAAGAACATCAGAAGCTGCAAAAGGTAGAATTATAGTAAAATAAGTTCATGAGCATGAACATAAGAAAGCTCAATACACTTAAAAGTGAAATAAAATGACTACAAAATGAACTGAGTTGGACTGGGATGGGACACTTCAGTCAGATCACACCATTTATTATTTGGGAAAATGAAAAACAAAGAATAAGTGTTGCTTTTGTAGTTAGAAAAGATGTAGCAAGAACAGCACATGGCTACAATGCAATCAATGAATGAATAATATTGATTAGACTTAATATGATAATAATTCACATTTATACTACAATCACTGATGCAGAAGAGGAAGTTGATAACTTCTATTAGGAAATTCAATTGGAAATGGATGGAATAGGTGAGGAGGATATGCTGCTTTTGACTGGAGTGCCCAGTTTGGAAATGTAAACAAAAAAAAAAGATTGGATTATGTGACTTAGGAAACCAAAAGAAACCATGAGACCGACTTATCAATTTCTACCACTCCAATGATTTCTTTGTAGGTAACACTGCCTTCAAACAAGATGCCTCTATGCATGGACATCACCAGATGGCGTATGTATATAGAAATCAAATTGACTATATGATTGCTAAAGGAGAGGGGGGTGCTCCAATTCAGTATTATCAAAGACATGGTCAGGTACTGGAACAGATCATGAACAAATGATGGAAATTGCCAAGAAAAGAAACACAAACATCTCAGAAAGGAACTTAATAAAGTGTTTCTGTTTGAATAGGAAAGAAACAATATTACAACATCTGTAAAAATGTTTTCAAACGTTTTCTGAACTCGGAAGGAGATTCCAGTCTCACATAGGTATCCTGAAGGATGCTAATGGACAGATAATAACTGATTCAAAGGAGATGGAAGATGGAAGGAATATACAGTTAGGAGTATACTGAAACACAATACAGTTAGTCACATCCAAATTACCTAAAAAGGTGTTCCTTACTTACAAGAACCTTTAGTAGTTGGAAGATAAAGTTAGATTAGCACTGGTCATTATTTAGTCAAGAGGCTATGGGAACTGATTCAATAACTACTGAAATACAGTAAGCAAAAGAAGAAGAATCAAAGTTCTAACTAAGTTATACCAGCAAAACTGGAGAATGATACAATGGCCAATTGATTAGAAGAGGTCAATCTATATTCCAATACCAAACAATGCGACTTAACAGAGTGTGGAAACTATTGTACAATAGCCTTATTTTCACATGCTACCAAATATTGCTTAGGATCATTCAGCACAGATTACAGCTCTATATGAAAAAAGAGATGCCAGATGCTCATGGTGGCTTTAGAAAAGGCTGAGGAACATGGGACATTATTGCTGAGACACACTGGATAATTGGGAAAGTCAAAGAATACCAACAAGAAGCTGGTTTGTCCTTCATTGATTGTGGAGAAATCTTTGTTTTTGTTAATCACATCGTAGTGTAGAAAATACTCAGAAAATTGGGAATCTTAATATATTTTTGCGGTCCTAATGAGAAACTTACAGTATATATAAGTCAGAAAACCACAGTATGGCAGAACATAGTGAAACAAACTGACTGTACGTTAGCGAGGGAGTACAGTCTGACTACATAATTTCCCCTTGTTTATTCAACCTATGTGTGGAATGTATATTAAAGGAAGCTGGACTTTAAAATCATGACTGTGATTTTAAAACTGGAGGAAGAAATATCAACACCTTGCTATGGTGATGATACTGCCCTGATTGCCAAAAATGCAATAGATCTGGAAGTCCAAGTGCTAAAAGTCAAGCACAGTGAAAAAAAAATGGTACTAAAATTAAACAGAAAGAAGGCCAAACTAATGGCAACAGGTAGAATAATCAAACATAGAACTGACAGTGAAGACACTGAAGTGATGTTTTTTTAGGATCAACTATCAAGCAGTCAACCAATATGTCACAGGCTAACACTTGGTAGAGTAACTATCAAGTCTTTGGAAAAGATATTGAAATGCTCTGATGTGTCTACATAAAATCATGCAAACCATGGCATTCCATGTGACACACTATGGAAGCAAAAGCTGGACTTTAAGAAAGCAGGATAGGGAAAAGGCTGGAGAAGACTCCTGAGAATACTGTGGGCAGCCAAGAAAACAAACTAATTGGTTTTTGAGCAAATCATTCCAGAGTTCTCACTTGAGGCACAAATGATCAGACTCAAATTATCCTACTTTGGACATATTATGCTGAGACCCAATTCTCTAGGAAAAGCTGTGTTGCTGGGAAAATTGAAAGGAAAGTGACCAGCAGGTTAATTGTCTGTGGGATTGCCTCTTCCTGAAAGTTTTGAACTAGATCATCAGGCCCACCTTCCATAAGAGCTACTTAACCTTCCATAAGAGCTAGTTATTTCTCCAGCTGCTGGGACAGGATGAAACTGGAGTCTGAAGGTAGCGGTATTAGCTGGATTGAAAGAGATTGATTTGGCATTAGATGTTTGGGTTTGCTTTTATATTTTTTTAAACAGTATTGTTATAAATTTTGGTGGAATACAACTGTTGTGAAGTGTCCAGCACTGTACCTTAAGATGAGATATAAATCAAATAAATACATACATCAGATAACACACTTTTAATACAACATTAAATCTTGTTTCCACACTGTAATTTTATCATTTTGTTGATACACAATTGATTCAGATGTAGAGAGGAAATATGTATTATCAGTGCAAGACCGTAAATCTACAGTCATAATTTTGCCATCATAACACCTGAATTATAGTTTAGGATTGCTATGCATTTGTTCTGCGCAATACCATGAGGGTTAATAATGCACTTTTGAGAACCTCCTATTTATAATGCACTGAACAGATATCAAGATCTATACCTTCTCATTTGTCTAATTAGGATAATGGTAAAGTGGAGACTTCTTCATTTGACATTGCTATACCGAGTTTTTATTTTTTATTTTTTTAAATATTTATTAAATTTATAGGCTATAGATCTTGCAGTTCGAGACAACTTTGAGCAGTGTACAATGTAATCAAATTTATAGAGATAAAAACAACTACCAGTATAAATATAAAGACAGATTAAAATTACAGAGGATTAGGACAGATCTTTAAAAAATGGAATGGAACAGCAATGATGCGTTCACTGTAACTGCAACTAGCCTAAAGCTGGTGTAACCTGGTATAGCCAGGTTTCCTTAAAGATTAAAAGAGAATGGATGGTTCTCACTTCCAGTGATAAAATGTTCAAAAGAGTGGCAACTGAGACAGAAAAGATTCTTCTAAATGCCACCAGATGAAATTCCTTGGCTGATGGGATTCATAGTAGACCTCTTCTGCTAGAGTGAGCAGGGGAGATCAATCTGTTTGGATGAAGATGGCGCCTTAGATGTCCGAGAGCCCTTTTTCATACCTAAAGTGGATCTATTGATGGGAAAATAAATTTAACTATCATGTAAGTGATAATGAATGTTTGTTTTCTGAATGGAAGAATCAATAGTGACATGGTAAACCAATTCCATTGAAGGAATTCACTTGGATACTGAGCCATTGTCTACTGCGTTGCCATTGGAGTCTGGGTGGAGGATTCACTTTTGAGCAGATACTTAAAGATGCTTGAACAATTGGTAAAGTAGAAAGCACTCGGTTGTCTTAAGGTCTTAGAATTGGTGGTAATGGGAACATCATGTTAATGTTGGTACCACTTCTGATTTGCTGCTATTAATTACTGGAGTTAAATAGCTACAGGATGAATGATGGCAATGGTTAAATTGTATTAAAAACTGTTCAAACTTTGACCATTAGTGAAAAAGAAGTGCTCAGTTTCCTTGAATCAGATATTGTTATTGATGCTATCCTGATGGTTACCTTTATTGGAAGACTGATTTTAGATAATAAGGCCTATTTGAAATTTATCCAATATTAATGTTTTAAAATTAAAGTTTAGATGGGAGACCAAAAGTTGCTGATTCTGCATGCTATACACCTTTCCCATATCCTGCTTCATTTTATTTTATTTTTTGGTTTTGCTTTCTAAACTCTGAAGTCTGGAGATAATTTGAGAACATGAGCGTTCTGTTATAACTCCATATAAAATTATATGACACCATTGCTTGATGATTACAGACATGATGGGTTCACACACCAATTAATTATTTAATTCTGGTTTCTTCAATAAGCCACAATTCACTTTTTTACTCATACAACACGTATGGTAAAATCAGCAGTGTTGATTTAATATATTTTAATTTTAACTTTTGTAGGGAAAATCAATGCAGTATACATCGAACTTGTTTTATTTATCCCCATAACAATCTTTTGAAGTAGTCTGAGCTAACAGAACTTGATTGTAGCTGAGACTGGAGTAGAATCTATCTTTCTGATACTAGCCCAATATCTTACTCAATATTACAGTTTAAAACTATTCAGTACAATTCAGTGCAATTTTCACTAATGTCTTACAGCTAATCAGAAAAAATTACCTGGCAATATTGCCTCTCAATTGTATATGGTCCTCCAGATATTGCTTTCCTCCATGTCCTTAAGCTTTAATTGAAAGGCCAGAAAGCAAAACATTTGGACTTACTCCCAGTTGGATGGGTGTAGGAGATCATATTGACCAGTAACTATTTAACTATTTGGTATGTATATACACAAACACACACACACACACACACACACACCAATTCTTCATCCTTAAAGCCCATGTCCCACTGAACCAACGGATGCAAAGAGGATGTAAAACGGACAAAAAAGCTTGCCATCCAACGCGATGCATCCGTTGTGTACTCACTGCGTACGTGTTTTCATAATGCCTCTATCCGTCAAACATACAGTCTCTACTATTTCATCCGCTTAAAAAGTTGAATTGCGACAAACTTTTTTGAGGCGGATGAACTTTCCACCGTGTACGATGTACATCCGCGACACATACAGGCAACAAAACGTTCTACATCGTTTGTCAATCCGTGACATGGTCCGCTGTATTCTCTCAGCATCCTCTGGGCATCCTTGCAACCTCACATCCACTCCAGCTGAAAATGGAAAGAGGGAGGAAACGAAAAGGTAACACAGAACGTTCCACTACAGCGTTAGTAGCATGGAAATAGAAAGGGAGTGTAAACTGAATATTTCCTGTAAAAGGGGGAGGAAATCATGGTGATCTCAGTATGAGTCCAAGAAGCCATGGTGTACAGGACCTTTTCACCCTTGGTCTTGCTCTTCCACATCATCCATTGATCTCCACCATGGATCATCACACATTCCTTATGGTAGCTGCGATCATTCAACACCAGAACCAAACCCCTGTTCAGACCGTTTCACCTTTTTCTACGCAAGGAGAAAGAAGGAGACGCCCAAGACTTGTGTGGATTCTGACGATGGAATCAGGAAAAGAGTGGAATTTGGACTGTATGACAAGCTGATGGTGAGCTGAGGAATGAAGACACTCATGCATTCCCGCACTTCATGAGGATGCCACCAGCCATGTTTGATGAAGTTGTTGAGTGTTCGAGACCCAGGTTGACCAAGCTGAGCACCAACTTCCGTCCCAGCCTGACCCTGGACTGAAGGTGGCACTGGACTCTGCTCCACCTGGCCTCTGGAACCACATACAGAACATGCAGTATGCCTGGAGGGTACCACACATAACACCATCAGCAAAGTGGTCAGAGAAGTGGTGCAGGCCATCATCGAAGAAATACATTGGAGGAACCATCCTCCAGTGCCCCACACTTGAAGAAAGGCTGGGAAGGAAAGTTGCAGAACAGTGGTATCAGAAGGGTGGAACTTTCCCCCAGCACCGTTGGAGCCATAGATGGAACACGTGCCTGCAAATAGGCTCCACCCAAACTCACGGGTCCTCTTATCACATACTACACAGGGGCTTCTTCAGTATCATCCTCTTTGGCCATGGTTGATGCTGACTACAAGTTTCCATACACATTAGATGCTTCAGGCAATGGTCAGCTTTCAGATGCCCAGGTATAACAACGGCAGTGAACCTCAAGATGGGCTTGGAACGCAACCTCATCATGGATTTTCCAAGATTCAAGACCCTACCAATGACACAAAGATTGCCCGTACTTCATCGTGGGTGATGACACACTTTCCCTCATAACCTTACCTCATGAACCCTACACTTCAAGATACCTCAACCATGAAGAGAGGATTTCATTACAGCTGTCCAGGGCAAGGGGGTGGTGTGAGAAGCCTTTGGCATCCTGCGCCAACAGGTTCCAGGTACTTCTCACCACAATGCAGCATCGCCCACAGGGAGCATGAGGAGCATCGTTGGAAACTTGCTGCATCCTGCACAATCTCATGCGCACACCCGCTACCCAGTGTTGCAGAACAGGCTTGTGGACCATCAACAGGAATGGGGACATGGAGCCTGGTGAATGAGGCAACGGACGGAAACCTGAAAGACACGTGGATGTACAAGGCCCCAACAGAGCTTCACGTGGAGGGAAGAAGCACGCAACCCTGAAACACTGGTGCAACTCCCAGCTGGAGCAGAGTGGAGTGGCCAAGACAGGATGCGTTGATGGCTAATGGATGCTTCCTTGAGCCTGTCTCATAACACTGATGAGATGTGCCATGTATGTTAGTGGCCCTCCAATTGAACAGGGCAATTTAATAAAAGAGTTGTGTTTATGTTGAAATGTGTTGATGAATGATTAAATTGTTATTGATAAAAAGGGCCATATGTGGGCAACTGGGGAGATGGATCATACAGTCCCCTATGCTTGCACTGGAGGTTTATCAATCCACCAGCTATTCCTTACCTCATCCACAACTATCCTTACCCATCCAACAGCTATCCTTACCTGTCCCCACAACTATCCTTACCCATCCCACAGCTATCCTTACCAGTCCCACAACTATCCTTATCCACCCACAACTATCCTTACCCAGCCAACAACTTACCCTCCTTACCTATCGCATCAAGCATGGCAAAGGCTTAACCATTTTTTCAAAGTTTTTTCCATCAACACTTTAAGTAAATAAAATGAACCAAGTGTGTGAAGCAAAGATAACCCTTTATTAAATAACTGTCTGAAGTAAACTGTTGACTTTATTAAAAAAGCAAAATGAAACCAAGTAAAGTGTCTTAAGCAAAGATAAAGTGGAACAGGTAGCAACTCAGTCTCTGGCACTCTTCTCAGTCACTCTGAGGCTGTCCGTCTCAGCTGTCGAGCGCCAGGGACTGTTGGAGGTGGCTGTGGCTGGAGTGCTGGTCTGAGGCGTCCATTGGGTGCTTGGCCCCAGAGAGTAACAACAAGGGATGGTGTGTTCAGGAAGCTCTCAGAGAGGCTGAACTCATCCCGTGAGGTTTGAGAGGCCCTTCAAGGACCTGGATGTCAGGCCAAATACTGGATGACAGATTTTCTGTTGATGGGCTTGGCTGTTGGGTGGAGAAGGAGAAGTGTAGTGGGGCTGTCTGGTCTGCATCTGGGTGAGGTGAGGAGTCCCTGCGGCGTGCGATTATCTGGGCCTGGAGTCACTGGAAAGGGCTGCCTCTGCTGTGGGAAGTCTCTGGTAGTTACATAGCCTTGGTAGGTGAGGGTCTGTTGAAAGCCGTGGAAGGGCTGTGACATCGGCTGGGGTGGAGGAGCAGTCCTGGAGTGGGTCGGAGCAGGTTCAGCTGGGCTGGAGGGTGGTGCAGCAGTTGCTGTTATCTTCTCCTTTCATCACCTGGTACTGGCCTCGGGCAGGTCCATGAGGGTTGGCTCACAATAGGTGGAATGAAGGGCTTGTGGTTTGAGGATGGTATGTCGCTGTTGACCAGCTGAGAGAGAAGATCTGTGCTGGTTTTGATATGTGTCCCTGATCTCCAAGAGGAACAGTGTGGCTCTGGCCCTCCAGTCTACCCTCTCTGCCTGCTTCTGTGGAGGTGGGAGCTGGGCTGGGTGTGGGTTGGTCTCTGGCTGCTGCTTCTTCTTGGTCCATTTGAGACAGGGATCCTCCACGTCCTCTGGCATGGGGAGTGCAGCTGTCAGGGGGTCTCTGTCGTGGGGCCCTCCAAAGATCACCTGCCTGGGACACGTACTGTCTCCTGGCTGGAAAGAGGAGTGGCTGTCTGGTGAGCTGTCTGAGGGAGACGGTTGACAGAGGGGCTGCTCCTGCGGTGGCCGGACCTCACCTCCAGGGAGCTGCAACTTGCCTATGAAGTAACATCTCCGGTCAGTTAGCTTGACAGCGGCCTGGCCAGATTTCTTCAGGTGCAGCTTTGCCATAAACCAGGTGTGCATGTGCTTCCACCATTCCGGAGAGTACATCTGCAGTGCAGCCCAGGCTCTCTGCCTTGTCTCTCCCCACACTGCCCGCTGCTTTTCTCTTGGTGTCACGAAGGTACTGTGGCCCTTTTCTCCACAAGTTACTCGTTCCCCTCAGCCATTCCAGAATCTCCTCCTCTGGTTTCCTCGGAAATGGAGTACTGTTTCCTCTCTCCCTTTTCTTTCCTTGCCTTTGCCCTCTTCCTCCCTCTGGAAGGGGGCCTTCAAGGGCCTTCAGCAAGCAGGGGCGCCTTTTGAGGGGCCTTGGGGGCCTGATCAACCACGCAGCCAGGCAGTAGCCAGTAAGCAGCCAGTACCAGACAGTACCACCAGCAGCATCAGAGAAGCACCAAGCAGCACCACCAAACAGCACCAGCAGAGAGAAGCATCAGCAGCACCAGCAGGAGAAGCACCACCAGCAGCAACACCAAGCAGGCAGCACCAGAGCTTCAGAAGTCAGCGCCAGGGGGTGGATGGTGGTTCTGTCCTTTCTTGCCAGGGCTGGCAGGAGTAGGCACAGGCTTCTTCTTCTTCCTGACTGACGAAAACATGGTGTTCTTTTCAAGATGTCTCTGGCAGCAGGTCTTTCCTTCTGAATGCTGACTGCTTTGCGAGCCTGCATCTTTTATATCCATGGAAGCTGACACAATTCCACCTCCCCGCATGCGCAGTGAACGCTTTGCATCCACGATGCATCCGCGTCACGAGCCGCTATGCATCCGCTATGCAATCCTAATAGGTGTCAGTGATGCATCTGCGTCATGCCCGTACGCATACACGCTCCTATCACTACGCGTCGCTTTCGCTATTCTCCCCCGGAAGCCCTTCGATGTGTCATCCACTTCCATCCACTTCCATCCGCTAGGCTTCCTATGAACAATCCACTTACATCCTCGCTATGTACTACCCCCGTCCGTTCCTTTCCATTGTTTTCGTTCTGTTTATTGAAAATTTTTGCCACTTTTGAGAGCGGATAACAACGGCTGAACCAACCCCTCCGAAATTTTTGCTTGTCCGCTGTGTCCTTTTTGCATACGTTTTGCATCCGTCGGCTAGTGTGACCAAGCCTTAAAAGGATTGTTGAAAATATTTGTAGGTAAGGGTATTTTATCAAAATTAGAAAGCGTGGGGAATTTGGGGAGCTGAAGTCAACAGATCTTAAAGTTGCCAAGTTTGAAGACCCCTAGTCTTGTCCTAGACTGACCTGAGTAGTGGTGGCTTTTTTATTAACAGTATTTACTGTATAAATCAATGGCAAACCAGAATGATGAGGCCTGAAGCACTGGCTCAAAGGGATACAAAATCAGGCATTTTCTGAGACTTCCCAAAGCAACATAGTTCCATCCCCCAGCACAAGATGTCCTTTGCAGAGAATATTTTTTACAAAATCCTCAGGAAATCCATTTATCACATATTCTTTTTCTTCCAGATTTGAGTATCCATGAAAAGTATCGAAGTCCTAAGTGCTCAAAAATCCTACAGCCAGAATTGAAAGTGACTGCAAGTTGCCTGGATCCTATCTGAACTATCATTGTCTTTGTCATAGATGGCAAATGCAAATTGTGCAATGCTCTGAAATGCCTTGATAGGTATTGCCTGAATATGTCAGGTCTTTCCAGGTGTAGGTTTACATGAGTAACTGAGAATAACTGCCAAATATGTCTACATGAACAACCAGAACTCCTCTTTTGATCGATACTCACTTGCCATAATTTGATGTTTTTCTCCTTTTTTTAATGTAGGGTAAAACAATAAAATGCTTGAATGTGCTAAATTTGATTTTAATGAAGTAAGTAACAAATGGTATTGATTGGAAAACTAATGACTCTCACTCTCTGAGTATAGGTGGATATTCAGAACTGCTAACGTATGAAATTCTCCTAACTGCTTAGAATGTTAACACCCAGTTCGAACGAATAGGTGCAAACTTGTAGAATCCAATCCCTGCTTAAGACTGTTTTTCTTGGCTTCAACTGTTTTAAGACTGTTGTTTGGACTGGAAGCAAGATGCAATCAATACTGATCAAGGAGGCATCTTGCGGTTATGAATGTGTCTGGTATTGATGCAAACTGCAAGTGAACCAACAGTTTAAAAGTTCTCAATTTTGGAGAGATTTTATGCCAATTTATTCTTGATACACGACTTCTGAAGAAGTTCAGGAAGTTCCTATAATTATCTGGTAATGAAGCCCTTACTTTTTAAAAATATAGAGAAGTAATAGTCTTTGACTCTTGCCTAAAAGCTTTTTCCCCAGGTTTTCTGCTCTCACGGCCTCTTTTGCAGGCAGATCCTCAGCAATGAAGGATGAAAGACTCTTGCACATCCTTCATGCCAAACAAAAAACACAATTAAGGTACATGTGGAAGTGGAGTGACAGTAGCATGTCCCATAAGTACAAACCCCCTCAGGGGCCATGCTACAATAGGCAATGATTGATTTGGCAGCTATTTGCATACAACCAATGTCTTGATGGTGAGGTAGCTGATGACTGTCCTGTGAATAAAGAGCAAGATTGTTTTAATGACTCAAATTGACATCACAGACAAGAGGACTATTTGGTATGAAATAAATTAATGCTTTCATTTTACAAATGTTTCTCTTTTATGAGGATTGAGAAGTCCATTTTCCCTGACTTGATATCCTCCATATGCATTAGGCCTGAATTCTATTATTCTAATCCAGGATAGCATAATTCATGCTGGCAAGGGATAGTGAGAGTTATGATCAAAAGATACATTTTAATCTTTTCTTTATGTTTGCAGATTTTCTTTGCCCATTTCCCTTCAAATGTTTGAGAATGTCCCTTTCTGGACAAATTTTGTCTCTGAATGAACTTACAGTACAGCTGATTTGCCTTACCAGAAAGGAAATTCTCTTTTGGAAAGCTTCCAAGATGCTGTTTATTTCTCTAGTCTCTATTTCTATTCTCCATTGCTTGCAGTCATATGGAGAAATGAAGATGATGAACACCATCTATTCTGCTAAGTAAATGGCTGCAAAATAAGAGGTCTAATTTTTTAAATCTGTGGCTGAATTTATTTATAATAAATCAGTTCAGTGGTGAGATTCAATTTTTTTTTACTACCGGTTCTGTGGGCGTGGCTTGGTGGGCGTGGCTTGGTGGNTTTTTACTACCGGTTCTGTGGGCGTGGCTTGGTGGGCGTGGCTTGGTGGGTGTGGCTTGGTGGACATGGCAGGGGAAGGATACTGTAAAATCCCCATTCTCTCCCCAACCCACTAACCTGTTTTCCCCCTTCGTTCTCCTGTACAGGACAACAAAAGAAGACTCAGCCAATCAGCTGGGACTTGGAAGGCAGAGAATAGATGCGGGTGAGGCCAGTCAGAGATGATATTCTGAACTACTCAAAATTTCCACTACCGGTTGTCCGAACTACTCAAAATTTCTGCTATCGGTTCTCCAGAACTGGTCAGAACCTGCTGAATACCACCTCTGAATCAGTTCATACCTGTATTCAGGCATTATCTCTTGAGGCTACCTATAATTATCCTGCCAAATGCTTCCAGCCTCTCTCCCATTCCATAGATCTTTTTGTTTTCCATAGGAACAGCAAACCATTCTATGCCCCCTTAAGGATGAACTGGATCATGCAAAGAAGTCATATAAGCATCTGGATAGCAATCATCACCAAGATCATTTCCATTAATATTGGAGACTGATTTTCTGTCAAATTTTGGCTAACAGTATGACATCTAAAAAGCTATATGCTATCTTTATTAGACCATTTCCTGTATATCCACTGATAGTAATATTGCCTTTCTTCTGCACTTCCAGCCATGCTGAAAATGTGGTTTCAATCATCCTTGAAGGCCTTACATCTTGCATACCTTGCCACTCATGTCAAAGAATGCAAAGTTTCATTTTCAACTCCTAGGGCAAGAAAAGCAGAAGGGAGTATTCATTGGAATTCATTGAAAAGTTCATGGGAAACAACAAGTATTAGATAGGTAGACCTAGACGTACAAACACAATTGAGCCCAAAATTTCTGTTGCTAAGCAAGACAGTTGTTAAGTCAGTTTTGCCCCCATTTGCCACAGTCGTTAAGTGAATCACTGCAGTTGTTAGGTTAGTAACATGATGGTTAAGTGAATCTGGCTTCCCCGTTGAGTTTGCTTGCCAGAAGGTTGCAAAATGTAAACACATGACCCTGGGACTCTGCAAATATCACAAATATGACTCAGCTGCAATGATTCATCAATGTGAAAAACATTTGTAAGTCACTTTTTTCAGTGCTGTTATAACTTCAAACAATCACGAAATGAACTGTTGTAAATTTATTTTTATTTTATTTATTTTATTTGTCAATCACTTACAAGATAATAGGTATAAGTATTATATAGTTTTATATTATATTTTATTATATAGTTATGAATACATGAAATGGGTACATATAAGAAAAATAAAAGAAACAATAGGACAGGGACGGTAGGCATGTTCGTGCGCTTATGCATGCTCCCTACAGACCTCTTAGGAAAGGAGTGAGGTCAATAGTAGACAATCTAAGGTTAAAGTTTTTGGGGTTCGGGGAAGAAACCAGAGTCAGGTAGAGTATTCCAGACATTGACCACTCTGTTCCTGAAGTCGTATTTCCTGCAATCAAGTTTGGTGCATACTTAACCTTGAGTTTGTATCTATTGTGTGCTCTTGTGTTGTTATGGTTGAAGCTGAAGTATTCATTGACAGGTAAGT
>BHFT01041619.1:0-18373 GCA_004320025.1 Laticauda laticaudata | reverse complement strand
GCTCTTGCATTCCCTTAAAGAGATAGTACTAAAATGTTTATCCTGGTTTATATATTTCAAACCCAAATACCTGTTAGTAGACTCAGATTCCTAACAATTGATGTTCCTTTAATTTTAAGGGGTGAACACAATTACTTTGGGGGGGGTTGATTTTACTGTTTTTGTGGTTGTCATTTTTAGCTAGTCCTACTTGAATGTGTCTGTGAATATAATTGCTCTTACATACATTTTACTGACAACTGAAGTATTATGGAAATAATACCATTATTATTAATAATAATACCATTATTATCTTATTATAATATTATTATTATCTAATACCATTATTGAGTCCTTTTTCTTGCTGTTGAGTGGGAGACATCTAACACAATAATGAAAGTATTTCCTCCTTGCAAGTTTCAAAGATTGGTACTCAAGTCTTATAATAGGTGTTTATTGATTATGCTGTATCACTCTATCTTGTATTTTATTTTATTTTTCCTGACTTACAGAGGAAGAATTGTATGCTCTCCAGAGTCAGCACCTCACGGGGCAGCCTGTAAATCATGCAAATAAATATATAAAGAAACAAACTGCTTAAAACTCTAGACAATGTAAAAGGATCTCAACTACACACTTAGCATATGTCATCCCCTTAAGAGCCATGGTGTCACAGTGGTGAGAATTCAGTGCTGCAGGCGAACTCATTGCTCACTCCAGAAGGTCCATTCTGAGCAGGTCAAGGTTGACTCAGCCTTCCATTCTCTTGAGGTCAGTAAAATAAGGACCCAGATTGTTGTGGCAATATGCTAATTTTGTAAAACCACTGAGAAATGGCTGTAAAGCACTATGAAGTGGTATATAAGTCTAAGTGCTATTACTTTAAGTAGGCAAGTCAAGAAACAGGCTTGCAGAGATTTCAAGAATGGTCCTTACTATTGTAGTGTAGAATCACAGAATCTTTAAAAGAATCGGTTTCTGCCAGTCACAACCAATAAAATTAAGGTAGTGTTAGCCTGAGTTTCTTTCTCATACTTTCCTCTTTGAGGTGTCCTTGCAGATGTTTCATTTTCCAAACTAGTGCACTGATGATGTTACCTAGTTTGGGTAAGGAAACATCTGCCAAAAATCAACCAAGTTCAGAGGATACCAAGGACCCTCATTCCAACCTGACCTACAAATATTCTCCTTTGTTGATACATTCCTTTTTCTAGGGACTAAGTTTGAATGGTTTTCTGTGAGAATTCTCCTTCATGGTTTGCATATACCTTTATTATTCCCAAGACTGTCTACATTCATTCACACCACACAAACAGTGACATCTGGGAAAAGTATTAAAAAAAAACATCAATGTGGAATGTGTAAACATATAACGAAAACCCTGCCTCCTTTTATATTTCACTTAAAAAAGACAGGGGCTTTAGGGGATGCAGCCACAATCTTCATCCCTTAGTGGTCAACCTTGATGACATTAAAAAAAAAAAAACAGTTACAGAATTTTAAAAAAAGTTACTAATTTCTTCAATGGGCCAAAAAGTAATCAGAGACTCACTCAAAAACAATATTCAGAGTTTTCTAAAACTCATAAAGGAAGATAGCTATTATGTCTCCATAATATGTTCCAGAGTTAGAGGCATGACTAAGATGAATTTTTTCTGTAGGTCATATCCTCTCATTTCATCTTATAAACTGTTATAAGATGTTAATAAGCAGTTTCTATTATTTTTTTAAAGAATGTATTGCCTTACGGGGAAGAGATACCACTGAAATATTGAAGTAGGTTAAATATGTCTTTGCCGTTAAAACTTTGAATGCTTAAACAAAGAAGGAAAATGATAGAGTAAAGCATTCTTAGTAGCCTTACAAGTGGATTTCTTCTTAATACAAACAGGAAATAGAATGAATTCATTTTGGAAAGCAGAAAGAAATTAATAAATTCTGCTTTTCAGATTTTTTCTCTCCTCCCTATTAGGCAACACTGTAACATTTAAAAATATTTTTTTAAAAAAGCATTTTTTTTAAAAAATGTGCATATTGAATGTCAGGACATTTTTAAGCAAATTAAAATTTTGTTTGGCTCTTAAGAAGCTGTAAAGGAAGATTCTCGCAGAATTGTTAGAATGAAGAAGATTAACAGACAGTCAGAATCAAGATCAAAGATCTCTTCATCAACATATGGAAGTTACAAAGATAGATTGGCTCTGATTTTAAATGTCATTCTATTTGAGGGAAATTAAATATTTTTGAGGCTAGATCATCATTTAGCTCTGTAGAGGATGTCAGATTGACAAACCCCGTTAATATACCTACTATAAAGAGGTCAACAAACCATAAATAACATGATTTGTCCTTTAGGTGGTTTGGAATCAGTCATCACATTTTATAGAATATTTGAAGCACGCAAAAAAAAATTCCTTCCTTAAAAAGAAGAAATGTTTATTGTAAAGGAAAAAAGTGCTGACTCAACAGAAGACAACAGTATAGTACTGTTGAGAAATATCAGTGAAGTCACCAGAATTCACATTCAGTTTGAATAAGTCTATGAAGTTTGATCTAGTAGTTAAGGTGCTAGAAAGTGGGAGACCATGAATTCTAGTCCTACTTTAACCATGAAAGCTAAGGTGACTTTGAACCAATCAATCTCCTTCAGTTCAACTCACCCATGGGGTTGTTGTGGGAAAAATAACAGAATAAAGGAACAGAATAACAGAATTGGGAATGACCTTGTAGGTCATCTAGTCCAACTCTTTGCCTAGGAGACCGTACATCATTTCTGACATATGGCAGTTCAATCTTTTCTTGAAAGCTTCCAGTAATGAAGCTCCCACAACTTCCAAAGACAAGCTGTTCCATTAATTGATTGTTCTCACTGTTAGATAATTTCTCCTTATTTCTCCAGGTTGAATTTTTCCTTGATCAGTTTCCATCCATTATTCCTTGTTTGGCTTTTGGAAGGTGCTTTGGAAAATAGCTTGACCCCCTTCATCTCTGTGGCAGCCCCTCAAATATTGAAACACTCCTATCATGTCTCCCCTGGTCCTTGTCTTCCCTAAACTAGTGGAGGAATAATAGGAGGAAAGTGTGTTGGATACATTTACTGTCTTGAGCTTTTGTAAAAATAACAAAAATGGGATAGAAATAAATAAAATAAAATAATAAATAATAAATAAAATATAATAAAATAATAAAATGTAAAATTTTGGAACTGCCAAAAGAATTGCTAAGTTATTCTGAGTTATTTATTCATTTATTTTTGCCTAATCTATTTAACTTGTTTATACATTTTTGCATAGATTCCTGCAGCATTACATTCATAAAAATAAGATTTAACCAAAACTTTATTATGAAAACATAATACAACAGAAAGATACAGATTACAGCCATTCATTAATGCTAAAGTGCCCTTGGAAGTATTCTGTTTTTATTAACTTCCTAAAGATCCTCAAGAAGGGCACTAACCTAGCCTCAAGAAGGAAGTTGTTCCACAACATAGGGGTTCTCATGGGAAAACATTATTTGTTGTCACTTGTCACTTTCAATGCATGGGACAACTAACTGATTTTGTCAGGGAGCTCATACTGGATGAATCTTTTTTTTTTTTTAACCTATGTGGGATTTTATACATTAAAACTAGCTCTTTGAAGTGCAGCCAGAAATCTGCAATCAGGGTAACACCCACAATACAGATCTGACACATCATAGTAATTTTTGTTTGCCAACAAATGACACACATGATTTTATACTATTTTTGGTGTCTGAGTGCTCTTCCAAAGTTGTCTGGTGTAAAGTGCATTTCAACAGTCTAAACTGTAGGTGGTAAGAGCATGTCACTGTTGCCAAGACCCACTGTTCCAAATAGAAGTATCTTGGCATAGCCTCAAAGTACCTTTGAATGAATCAAGGAGGACTTGATCATTGACTTGCTCCTTGAATGAAGGGACACCCATCCAGAGCTGACAAAGAGTCTTTCTAATCATATGACAGAAAATGACCATTGGGAGCAATTGCATCAAGCATTCAGACTGCCTTCAAGTCTCAGAAATCTACCAGATGCTATCTGAAACTTATTGTCAGCTTGTTAGAAAACTTTCCCAGAAACTTTTGGAATCCATGCAGATGCATTAGGCATCTTCATTGGTCCATCCAACAGCAAGACCACTCATTAACACCATAAGTGACCTGACCACAACACTGGACTTTCTAATGTCTTCCACACATAGATCACATTTCAACTACTCCAAGATGAAGTTAAGTGTATTTTCACATGCATGTATTGGGGAGGAGAGGGGAGATATTATCTAGGAAAACCTCAGATTGTTGTGAAAGCAATTAATGATCGATATTGATTCAGCTTTCCATCCTTCTGAGATCAATGACCCAGATTGTTGTGACAGTATGCTGACTATGTAAATCACTTCGAGAGAGCTATCGCCACTATGAAGCTGTATATAAGTCCAAGTACTATTACCGTTGCTATTGCTAATGCCTGAAACTTTTTAGAACCCACTTCCAAAATGTGAATGTTGTAATTTCCTGGCTACACCAGCTGAGACAACTTTAAAACCAATCCAACAGCAAAGTTCAGGAAGAGGTCTTGGACCCATGAATGATGAATTCAGGCCAGAATCAGATACAAATGGTTCTGATGCCCCAAAATACATTTCCACTAGAATATCTATGGAGATTCTCGCTCATCCAGGCATGATTGTCCCAAAAGTGTTTTTTGAAAAGGCAACTGGACTTGAAAAAATAAAATCCAGTTTCCTCTTGAAAAAGCATCTTTTGGATTGCCTCTGGAATGTGCTCATCCCTTGTTCCCCATCGTAAATCATCAACAATATTTCTCCACTTTCCTGGTAAATTCCACACTCCCAAATACCATGACCCATAATGTCAACCTCAAATAACTCTGACTTGTACAGTCCTGGTCCAATAAGCCTTTTACCTTATTCAAGACCACTCCAATTGATTTATTAGGCTTCTTTCAATCATATATCACTACCCTTACTGCACCTACTAGATTCCAAACCAAACATACTGGAGCTCAAAATAAAATACATCAGCTGTTGCTCAAAATAAAATACATCAGTTTTTGTTTGGCTCTTAGGAAACTGTAAAGGAAGATTCCAGCAGAATTGTTAGAATGAAGAAGATTAACAGACAGTCAGAATCAAGATCAAAGATCTCTTCATCGACATATGGAAGTTACAAAGTAAAGGCCCTGTCCCACTGCACTTACAGATGCAAAGAGGATGTAAAACATTAAAAAAAGCTTTCCATCCATTGGAAAATGCTATGATCCGTTGTGTACTCATTGTATACGTGTTTCATACGCTCTATCCATAGAAAATCCGTCCACTGCAATTTCATCCGTGCAAGAAGTTTTGAGCTGCAGAAAACTTTGTGAACGGATGAACTTTCCGCCGTGTACGATGTAAATCCATGACATACGAGCAACAAACATTCTATGTCCGTTTATCATCCGTTAAACATCCGCTGTATCCTCTCTGCATCCTCTGGGCATCCTTCGCAACTCACATCCACTGCAGCTGAAAATGGAAGAGAGAGGAAACAAAAGGTATACGGAACGTCTACACAGCGTTAGTAGCATGGAAATAGAAAGGATGCACAGTGAATGGTTTGCATCCGATAGATATCCGCGCAGCATCCCCTTCTTTCCTTTAGGTACTTTAGGAACCCCTTCGGAGGTGTCATCCGCTTCCATTTGTTTTCATCCACTAGGCTCCTAGTGAACATCCGTTTAACATCCCCGCTACATACTACCCACGTCCGTTCTTTTCCATTCTTTTCCGTTCTGTTTATGCAAATTTTCGCCACTTTTTGGAGTGGATGACAATGGATGGGGCCACCCCTGAAATTTTGCTCGTCCGCTGTGTCCTTTAAGCCCATGTCACACTGCACCAACGGATGCAAAGAAGATGTAAAACGGACAAAAAAGCTTGCCATCCGTGGTTAACGCGATGTACTCACTGCCTTCGTTTTGCTTCCTCTCTCTATCTGTCCAGCATCCATTTATGGACGTTTCATCCACTCAGAAAGTTTTGAGCTGCTCAAAACTTCTGCGCGGAAAATGTATCCAATTCGTCCGTTCTGCATCCGCTACGCATCCGCTATGCATCCGCTACGCATCCGTTCTGCATCTGCTACGCATCCGTGCAACTCGCATCCGCTCAGACGCAGGAGGAAGTGGAACGGACGTGGAACGGATGCAGAACGGATGCAGAACGGATGCAGCACGGAAACAAAGCATTTAAAACAGAAAAAACGTTCGCAGAGGGGACCTATCTCAGATATTAAGAATGTCTACAGGATGCCTAGAGGATGCCTAGAGAATGCCTAGAGGATGCAAAGGGGCACCTATACTGCCTATAAAAAGGGGAGCAACACATCTGGATCTCACTTTCAGAACAGCAGCCCTGCGGTGCAGACCTCTGCAGCCTTCATCTGACTCTTCCTCTTCCACAGCATCCAGTCATGTCCACCGTGGATCGTAACAAAGTCCTTTTGGCAGCACCATCCTTCTGCAACAGTGCGAAGCCATCTACAGGCTCTGTGAACACTACTACAGGAAGAAAAAGAGGCGGCCAAGAAGCGTCTGGGTCCGAAGATGGATCGGGAGAAGAGCAGAGGACGGGCTGGACAACAAGCTGATGGTGGAGCTCAGGAACGAAGACACTCGGGCATTCCAGAACTTCATGAGGATGCCTCCAGCCATGTTTGATGAAGTTGTGCACGGGCTGACACCCAGGTTGACCAAGCAGAGCACCAACTTCTGGCCCAGCCTGGACCCTGGGCTCAAGGTGGCACTGACTCTGCGCCACCTGGCCTCAGGGACCACCTACAGGAGCATGCAGTACGGCTGGAGAGTGCCACCCAACCCTATCAGCATTGTGGTCAGAGAAGTGGTGCAGGCCATCATCGAAGAATACAAGGAGGAGTTCCTCCAGTGCCCTCCACTGAAGAAGGATGGAAGAAAGTTGCAGAGCAGGGTATCAGAAGTGGAACTTCCCCCACACCGTTGGAGCCATAGATGGCAAGCACGTGGCCTGCAAAGCTCCAGCCAAGTCGGGGTCCACTTATTTCAATTACAAGGGCTTCTTCAGCATCATCCTCTTTGCCATGGTCGATGCTGACTACAAGTTCATGTACACCAATGCTTCAGGCAATGGGTCAGCTTCAGATGCCCAGGTATACAACGCCAGTCACCTCAAGGAGGAGCTGGAATGCAACCCCATTGGGCTTCCCAGATTCAGAACCCCTGCCTAACGACACACAAGATGTGCCCTACTTCATCGTGGGGATGACGCCTTCTCCCTCAGAACCTACCTCATGAAGCCCTACACTTCCAGACTCCTCACCCGTGAAGAGAGGATCTCAATTGCAGGCTGTCCAGGGCAAGGCGGGTGGTGGAGAACGCCTTTGGTATCCTGGCCAACAGGTTCCAGGTACTTCTCACCACCATGCAGCATCGCCCAGAGACCGTGAGGAGGATCATGGAAGCTTGCTGCATCCTGCACAATCTCATGCGCACCCACTACCCAGTCTTGCAGAACAGGCTCGTGGACCTCCAAAAAGGCAATGGGGATATGGAGCCTGGAGAATGGAGGCAAGGGAAAAACCTGATAGACACTGAGGATGTGCAAGGCCCCAACAGAGCCTCACATGAAGGGAAGAAGCAGCGCAACCTCCTGAAACACTGGTGCAACTCCCCAGCTGGAGCAGTGGAGTGGCAAGACAGGATGATAGATGATTAATGGATGCTTCCTTCAACCTGTCTCATCACACGGATGAGATTGGGCCATGTATGTTGTGGGGCCTACAATGAACAGGGCATTTAATAAAGAGTTTGTTTATGTTGAAATGTGTGGATCAATGATTACATTATTATTGATAATTAAGGCCATAGGTGTGGGACCTGGGAGGGTGGACCATACAGTCCCACTATGCTTGCACTGGAGGTTTATCTATCCCACAGCTATTACCCATCCCAAAGGTATCCCTGCCCAACCCACTGCTATCTTAACCCATCCACAAGCATGCAAAAGGCTTAAACCATTTCTAAAAGTTTCCACCAAGACTTATTTAAAAAAAGAAATGAAGCAAGTGTATGAATCAAAAATAGACTTTATTAACAAGAAGCTATAAAACAAAAATGAGTCTCTGGCACTCCTCTTGGTTGCTCAGGCTCAGGGGTGAAGGGTGCAGGTGCTGTAGAGGTGGCTGGTGCTGGAGTGCTTGTCATCAGCTCCTCCAAAAGTAGAAGCAGCAGAAGCCCCAGCCCCAGAAGAGTGAGTCCATGCTGCAGAAGCCCCAACAGAACCAGAGTGAGGGCCAGGGGGCAGGATGGTAGCCCTGTCCCTCTTGCAAGGGACGGCAGCAGATGGCTGAGGCTTGCTGTGCTTCAGCATGATTGTGGGGTTGCTGGCTGGCAGGGAGGCTGGCAGGAACCAAGGCTGGCAGGAAGGCTGGCAGGGAGGCAGGCACCAAGGCTTGCAGGAAGGCTGGCAGGCAGGCAGGCACCAAGGCTGGCAGGCAGGCAGCCACCAAGGCTCGCAGGAAGGCTGGCAGGAAGGCATGCAGGCAGGCAGGCACAAAGGCTGGCAGGAAGGCTGGCACCAAGGCTGGCAGGGAGGCAGGCACCAAGGCTTGAAGGAAGGCTGGCAGGCATGCAGGCACCAAGGTTGGCAGGAAGGCAGGCAGCAAGGCTGGCAGGAAGGCAGGCAGCAAGGCTGGCAGGCAGACTGGCTGGCAGCAAGGCTGGCAGGCAGGCAGACAGCAAGGCTGGCAGGGAGGCTGGCAGCAAGGCTTGCAGGCAGACATGCAGGCAGGACAGGCAAGGCAGTCGATGTGTCTGGAAGCAGGTCTTTCCTCTGAATGGCGACCTGCTTCCGAGCTGCTTCCATTATATCTGCGGGACTGACGCAATGCATCCTCCCCGCATGCGCAATTAACGCTCGGCCTCCGCTAGGCTTCCGCTGTGGCATCTGCTAGGCTTCCGCTGTGCATCCGCTTCATCCGTTCCGCGTCCACTCTCCATCCGCTTCATCCGTTCCGTGTCCGCTTTGCTGAGGTCCCCCGAGCCTTGTGGATGTTCCATCCGCTCTCATCTGCTTCTATCCGCTTTCCATCCGCCCTGCGTCCTTCCCCCATCCGTGTTATCCGCTCCAGTTATGCAAATTTTTGCCCCTTCTGAGAGCAGATAACAACGGATGGAACATTTTTCTCGTCCATTGTGTCTGTTTTGCATCCGTTGGGCAGTGTGACAGGGCCTTTATGCATTCGTTTTGCATCCGTCGGCCAGTGGGACTGGGCCTTAACTACCAAGTAACTAGATTTCATCAGGTTTCCCAATTATAGAAATAATTTTAAGAAGAAGATACAGAGGTGTGTGTGTATGTTTGTGTTTGTGTATGTGGTGGTTTTTGTTGTTTTTGAAGTAGCTGAAGCAATTGGCTGAAAAATGCACAGCAAAGCACTATTCTACATTCATCCAATTAAAACAAAACAGAGAGAACATACAATAATGAACAAGGTATATGTACTGAAAAATACACTTTATCATCTTATAACAATGGCATCAGTTTCTCTTTTCCCAAGAAGAAAGGGTATTTCTGCAAATCTAATTTCTTCTCTTAACATATACAAGCATTATAATATTGTTGTATTGGATTGTAATATTATACAACATTATTGTAAGTTGCCTAGAGTAATCCCAAAGTGAAATAGGTGGCAAATAAATTTAACAAATAAAAGAAATACGCATAAAAGTCACATCAAGGTCCAATTACAACAGACTCCATCTTGAGGACTTTTTTTTTTAAAGTCATATCCTGCAGATACCCTTGTTTGGTAGAATTTGGAAGTACCCTCAGATTTTTTCCCTCTCCCTTCAGCTTGGATTGTTTTATTACTCTGCCAGTTAAAATATACTGTCATCATTTGTGTTGTGAAGGAGAAATTTGCCTTGACAGGTAGAGCTTGTGTTGTGCCTTTAATAAGAGATTAAAGTCAGTTCAGCATGGATAATTTGGGAAGGGGAAAGTGACAGCTTCTTACTAAGATCTCAGTATGCTCATATGTTTCTGGCATACTGTCTGTTGGTTACTCACAAAAAGGGTTTCATAGACAGGAAAATGGTTATCAATTAGCTGTTTGTACCTGGAGAGAAGCCATTAAGTTCATTGAGCAAAAGTGGATTGCTCAGTAGGCAAATATATTTAATACAAAATTCTGTCTCAGTAAAAATATATGAAAAAGGAGAAGGCTAACTATCAGTCATAGGGCTTGCGTAGTGTGGACTGAACTCAGACATAAATGTGGATCAATACATAAGTCATAAATATCTTCTTCCAATAATTAAAACTTTTTCATTTCTTTAGGCCATTTTGCATAAGTGCATATATGCTAATTTGATCCATACATGTTTGATTTTCCTTTCATTAGAAAAAAGAACTGTGGTGGCACAGTAGTTAGAATGCAGGGTAATTCTGTTGACTGCCAGCAGTTTGATTTTCACTGGCTCAAGGTTGACTCAGCCTTCCATCCTTCCACAGGCAGTAAAATGATTACCCAGATTGTCGGGAAAAATATGCTGACTCTGTAAACTACTTAGCAAGGCACTATGAAACAGTATATGAGTGCAAGTCTAAGTGCTATTGCAACTGATGTTAATTTATTCAACCCTTTCCTGCTTCTCAATTCCTTCCCTTCCTTCCTTCCATTATGCATTACTCTCTTCTTTCTCATTCTACTTTAAGGTTATATAAAGAGCTTAGAAAATGTGGGACATGTGATGTAACCAAAGCACTACATAATTTGGAGATCTTGTGTAAGAAAACTTCATACAAAATTTTGACTTATGAAATTTCCTCATGATAATGTAATACTTTGAGCAGCACATTGTCAGACAGATGTTGAGAAGTTAGAACAAGTCCAGATGAGTATAATAAAGATCTTGCAGGGACTTAAAGATATTTCATATTTGGATAGAGTGAAGGAACTTGAGCTGTTCAGAAAATTGAGGAAGAGAAATGTATCACTGTTCATGTACATAAATGGTGCCATTGAGAATATGATCAGGAACAATATATATTCTCACAGAAAGTACAACCAGAAATAAGGAGTATAAGTGACTTGAATAAGATGATCCTTGTGGTCCCTTTCAACTCTGAATTTACAAGTCTACACTTTTTAGAACATTTTATCAAAACAAGAATAAAACTGTCGGGTTGTAGGGTTGAAGATATTTTTTTTTTCCATACAGTTCAAAATCCAGACTGAAAACAAGCCAGGATTGGCTATTCCATGAACTGAACAAAAAGAACAGGACTAATTCAAAGGTCAAGGATTTTGGTTGTTATCCTGATATCCAGGTCAACTTGATTGTCTCAGAAGGCTCTGCAGCCATTCATTTTGAAATCAATAAAATGAGCCGTGGTGGTGCAGCAGTTAGAATTTAGCATTGCAGGCTAATTCTGCTGACTGCCAACAATTCGATTTTACCAACTCAAGGCTGACCCAGCCTTTCACCCTCCAAGGTCAGTAAAATGAGGATACAGATTACTGGGGCAATATACTGACTCTCTAAACTGCATCGAAAGGGCTATAAAGGACTATGAAGCAGTATATGTCAATTTTTTTTTTGCTATTGCTAAAATAAAAGAGGAAAGATTGTGCCATTCACCAATGTCATTGCCCAATAACATTTTCACTTACAAAGAAAACTGATTATCCAATTATACAACTGTTGCAATTCATGTAATTCTTCAATTATGAGTTGAAAATCAATCATTACCAAAAATCAATCATGCGGTATTTCAATGCACAGTGATAAGTAATTCTTCACTGTGGATTTCATATAGTTAAGCATGAGTCATATTCAAGTTTAAGAGAATCATGCATCAGTCTTGTTCCTAAGCAGTTTGACATAAACCTCACAAGAAAGGTTTAAGAAGATGCTGTGTTCTACTTTGAGAAAACAAGATAAGCTGACAGAAGGAAGAACATAGTGTGACCTTCTTGTACTCATTTGTGTTGTTTTCTCTGCCAATATCAATTTCTTAGTGGAAATAAATGAGATTTTGTGTTAACCATTCAAATATAATTCTAAGTCCATTTTGGCTACCACTAAATGTTTCTTCGTCATTTTCCTAATTAATGGAGTATTCACTCAATGAAAAAACTAAGAATTAAATAATCCCGATAAACAGAACTTGATACAACATTTTAAACCCATATAATTATGAAAGCACTTGGTGGTTGGTAGAACTCTATCCATATATGACTACTGTTAAACTGCTGATGAATGAACTAATCTCCATATGCAAAGCTCTCTATCTTCCTGAAGCTAAAATGACATCATTCATGTCTAGGAGAAATGCCAGCAGATTTGGAGGAGCTCTGTATTTTTCTCAAGGACAAGCAGGGGGATTTAAAATGTTTAGTGAGAATAAGCAAATGCCATGGAAAAAGTAAGAAGTTCAGTATCTCAGTAGCTTAATGATGCTGGAGATTATTTTTGCTCCAGTGGTTTGAGTCCTGGCACTGTGCAGCAGGGTGAGCTCCTATCATTTCCCTCAGCTTCTGCCCACCTAACAATTGAAAAGCATGTTATATGCAAGTAGATAAATAGGTACCACTTTGGTGAGAAGACAATCTGATGTTTTGTGTGGACAATCAGAATCCTGTTGGCACTGAACCTTCTCAGTTGTGATGCCTATTTGCAAGGTGGCTTCAATGGGAGGACTCCAGATGATGATGTAGTATGCCATTCAGTGGGAGGACTCCAGATGATGATGTAGTATGCCATTCAGTGGGAGGACTCCAGATGATGATGCAGTATGCCATTCATCTTTCTTTCTGGTATGGAGCTAGTTCGCTCCCTGTGGTGTACCTTGGAAAGCACACAAATATGAACCAAACAGGGCTAGCAGTCTTAGGCAGCCAAAGTACTACTCTTTATTAGTCTCTGGGCTAGTGGAACATAACCGTATACTAAATAAATACATGAAAAAAGTAAGGAGAAATACATGAATAGAATATTTCGGGAAGACATGATTTGCTTTATCAAAGGCAGAACAGGAACATTCTTACATTTTATTATAAATTATATTGGATTTGTGTTTGTGTCTCTCTCTGTGTTTCTCTCTGTGTTTTAATTTAACATTAAAGTACAGTGGAGTCAAGTGCCCAATTAATAAGATTTTTTTTCTTCAAATTGAAATATTGTTACTATTGTTATTCTCAGTCATCCAGGTCTTGGTTGTCCCAAAGCTGCTTTTTTTCAAGAGGCCACTGTACTTTCTGGTTTTGTTTTGAAGACATTTCACTTCTCATCCAAAAAGCTTCTTTGGCTTAGAGTTGAAGAAGCTTCTTGGATAAGAAGCGAAATGTCTTAAAAAAAAACAACAGAAAGTTCAGATGCCTCTTGAAAAAAAGCAGCTTTGGGACAACCAAGACCTGGATGACTGAGAATCCTCATATGCATGGAAGACCTATTTTTCTGATATATCCCTTGGGCTGCATTGTCACTGAATAAATGCCAAAATTTCACTCTCAGTTCATGAGAATTTCACCAAAGTTGTCTTCTCCTTTGAAATAATGTCAAAAGCAATTCCTTTCTGTCATAAAAGGTGTTGGATACATCTAGCATGGTTGATATAAGAATGAAAACTACTAGACAAAAATGTAAAAAATATGTAAAAAATAAATCCATGATATTGCTGAATACCTTAAGAATGAATTCATAATACTGTAGATCATAACTCAGAATGCTGAACCACACCAGTGCATGTTGATCCCTACAAAAGATAAGCTAGAAACTACTTCATGAAGGACTGAGAGTTTGTATCTAAGAAATAGACGTATTTCTTAGAAAACAATGTAAGGTTGTTTCCATCTATTATGCTCTGAAGATGATATTATATTTTCATATATGAGCATATATATAATTTATTTATAGGTTCTAATAACAGAAGATAAAAAGAAAACTCATTTTATTTGTACATATTATTTTCCATAATAAGTTCCTTTGCAGCCTTTAGCAATTGTTCTATTACTTCAGATGTTAAGAAACTGTAAATGTCCTTCTTGATTTAATGTGTTTTCTTAATGGCTTAATGGTGCATAACTCAAAAGAGTACTAACAATTGCTAATGCACATTCATATAACATCCTTCTAGTAGTATCTTGGAAATGGATTCCTTTCTCCAAAAAAATCAACCCCATGAATTATGTACCAATCTGTCTAAAAACTAATAAATATTAACCTTTATTTTGATATTATCTTGTGTCTCGATTTCATCAGCCTGTTTTGTCCAAAATCTAGTTAAGATTGGCCCTCGTTCTGCTAAAATGTGTTCAAGTGCACCTTTGTTCATTTTTGGCTGATACATAGATGAATGAAATCTATCATACACATCCAGGTGTTCTAACAGCTGCAGTTGTCACCTCAGACTTATTCTCTAGGAAAGAAGCCAAACATTGCAAAACAGAAATAGACACCAGTGTATAATGACAAAATACTTTTTAAAAAAAAATCAAGCTTGATGTACTTAGTCAATTCCATCTTCGCAGAAACTGTGTAATACATATGCATCAGCTAAAACTGCTTTATAGCAAGTCACTCACATTTACATTCAGATTGGGTACCACAGTGAGCCTTCCATAATCCATAGGTCTTTTGTGACCACTGCAACCAACAGTATCTCTTAGGCAAAGCTACTAAACTGAGAAGCAAATCAGAATCAATAGTAATTTTCAGCCAAATTTGGGCACAGAAACAAAAAGTCAATGGATCTTGAGAGATTTGAACACTGGGCAGTATCTAACAAAATGTAATTCAGTGGTGAAAAATATAAGGTTCTACATTTAGGCAAGAAAAACAAAATGCACAGGTACAGTATATATGGTACCTCACTCAAGAGTAGTAAGTCCAAGAAGGATTTTGGAGTCTTAGTGGACAATCATTTAAATATGAGCCAGCAGTGTGCTGCAGTTGCTAAAATAAGCCAAGAGAGTTCTAGATTGCATAAACAGAGGGATAGAATCAAGATCATGTGAAATATTAATACAAGTTTATAATGCCTTGGTAAGGCTACACTTGGAATACTGCATGCAGTTTTGGTTGCCACAATATAAAAAAGATGTTGAGATTCTAGAAAGAGTGCAGAGAAGAGCAACAAAGATGATTAGGGGACTGGAGGCTAAAATGTATAAAAAATGGTTACTGGAATTCGGTGTGTCTAGTTTAATGAAAAGGACTAGGGGTGACATGATAGCATTGTTCCAATATCTCAAGGGTTGCCACAAAGAAGAAGGAGTCAAGATATTCTCCAAAGCTTGTGAGAGAAGGACAAGAAGCAATGGATGAAAACTAAAAAAAAATAAGGAGAAAAGCATCCTAGAATAGCATAGAATAGCATAGAATATCATAGAATAGAATAGAATAGGATAGGATAGGATAGGATAGGATAGGATAGGATAGGATAGAATTCTTTATTGGCCAAGTGTAATTGGACACACAAGGAATTTGTCTTGGTGCATACGTTCTCAGTATACATAAAAGAAAAGATACATTCATCAAGAGTCAAGAATCATAAGATACAATACTTAATAATAGTCATAAGGTACATTTAGCAATCAAATCATACTAGGAAACAATAAAAACCAAGCAACAAGGTTACAGTCATACAGTCATAAGTGGGAGGAGATGGGTGAAAGGAAGGATGCGAGGATTAATAGTAATAGTAATGCAGACTTAGTAAAGAGTTTGACAGTGTCAAGGGAATTATTTGTTTATCAGAGTGATGACATTCAGGAAAAAAAACTGTTTTTGTGTCTAGTTGTTCTGATATGTAGTGCTCTATAGTCTCATTTTGAGGGTAGGAGTTGAAACAGTTTATGTTCCAGATGTGAGGGGATCTGTAAATATTTTCACTGCCCTTTTTTTGACTTGTACAGTATACAGGTCCTCAATGGAAGGCAGGTTGGTAGTAATTGTTTTTTATGCAATTCTAATTTCTCTCTGAAGTCTGTGTCTGTGTCTATTATTGAACTAAGAATACATTTCCTGACATTTACAACAATTAATCAGTAGAACAACTTGCCTCCAGAAGTTGTGAATGCTCCAACAATGGAAGTTTTTAAGAAGAGGTTGGATAACCATTTGACTGATTACTGGTGGAGAGGTGCTAAAATCTTTTGGGCTGGTTGTTTGTCTCTTTTGCATAGTCTATATATGTTGATAATGTCTATGTGTCTATTAATGGCTGATTTGTCAGAGTGCCAGGCTTCTATAACTTCTCTCCCTAGTAGTGAATTAGCTCCATCCTGCAAGACCTGACTATTTTGTCAGCCCTGGAGATCCCAGGGGATCAGAGAGATTTTGCAATGGCTCTGTTGTGGTCCACCAGCAGCCTTTGGAGCTGGCAGCAGAGTCAAACAATGGGGAGAAATATGGGCCAGTCTGGAAGTCTGCGGAGGACTTGGATGTGGGTTCTGCTTCTGATACAGAGATGGAGCAAGGGCTATCTGGGAACTATGTGCTGATTCTGGACACTCAGGAATCTGACAGCAGTGAGAGAATAGAACAGAGGGAGCCCGTTACCAGTGCATGCGTGTGCCAGAAGTCAACAACAGTTAAGACAAAAGGGGCAATTCAGGAGTAAGGATTGGAGGTGATTGGCCCTCCCATAAAGACATAAAGTTGGAGCAAAAGGACAGGAAACTTTGCAGGAAGCAATTTTGTTCATACTGGTTGGCTTGAAACCTGAAGCTCTGTGTTGACTTTGTGGTCCATTTGACCTTGTATAACTAATTGGAAATTTAGTCGTTGGCAGTATTTCATGGAAGATAAAGGTGTGTGCTTATCAGACTTATCCTGAAGGACATTGGCAGACTTCCATGGGAATATGCACTAACATATCTGAGCCAGCTTAGCCTAGTAGTTCCTCCTTCCTTCACTGGTGTAACTACATTTTGTAGCATTTTGTAATGTAAATAGGTAAAATAAGTTTTATTTATTTACTCATTTAATATAAATCATTCCAATTTAAGAACTCTGATCTAAATAACACCCATGCAGTTTCCCTGACATTCATTTTCTTTTCCTTCTGTTGAGAAATTCATCTATCTTCCAGTATTTTTTTTTTTTGTCTTTTTNCCTGACATTCATTTTCTTTTCCTTCTGTTGAGAAATTCATCTATCTTCCAGTATTTTTTTTTTGTCTTTTTGTTTCTGAAGTCATTTTCCTATTGTGGTTTTTTTATGTTCATTTTCCTCCTGAATATGCTCTTAAAACAATAAAATGGTGTCCTTTCCTACATTTAGAATTTCATGTCATCCTTGCATCCTACATTGATTCTTTCGCTCCTTCATAATAAACAATGAATCAATCATGCACTGAGGTTTACATTCTTTCCTTTTCTGTATATGTATATTAATATTTATGCTTGTACCAAATAATCAAAACAAGCAGCATTTTTTCAAAGCAGATTTTCACTATTCAACATTTTCCTTTCTTCCCCCCTCCCTCTTTTAATAGTTTAAATTGCATTTAAAATTATGACAGAGAAAGAAGAAAAAATGAGTGTGAACTGTATATTATACATAATAGAAAAATACAGCTTAAGTGCTTAAAAATGAGTGGAAAAATAAAAGAAAAAAATATGGCATTGCAATAAACATTTACAATCCCAGGTGGGCTTGATATATCTATACCTTTCCATAAAGAGTGATTAAAAAGTCTACCAGTAGTTTATCTACTTTTCAAGTTCTAGAAAGAACTGTGAGAGACAAATCTGACTTTTCTTTGAGTTTATTTGCTGGCTTAGAGGTGAAACTTGGGAGTATATGAGCCATGGAGGTACCGTGGTTAGAGTGCAGTATTGCAGGCTAACTCTGCCCACTGCCAGGAGTTTGATATTGACCTGATCAAGGTTGGCTCAGCCTTACATCCTTCTGAATTTGGTAAAATGAGGACCCACATTGTTGGGGCAATGCTGACATTGTAAACAGCTCAGAGAATGCTGTAAAGCACTGTGGAGCAATGTATAAGTCTAAGTGTTATTGCTATATATAATTATATTTTTCTGTCTCTGAACACATTCCTTTTTCTCTCATATTGTTCCACCCATCTGTTGGTACCATATAAGAAAATATTCATTTATTCACAATGTTGCATATTTTCCCCCAAAGTAATACAGTACATGGCTTTTCCATGATCACCATTCATAAGCCCCCTATACAATTTATAGTTTATACAACCAGTTCATAGTTGGTGGGTGCTGTGGTTAGCAGGCAGCAGGTGCAGATGGCTGAGGAGAGTGATGACTCTGATGAGGGGCCAGGACCATCAGGGAGTGGACTGCTGCC
>BHFT01041616.1:0-25963 GCA_004320025.1 Laticauda laticaudata | reverse complement strand
CTCTCTGTGTGTGTGTGTGAGAGAGAGAGAGAGAGAGAGAGGGACTGGAAAGGCGAAACGAGAATTCGCCAGTGAAGAGGAAACTCCGGACTGGCCGGCAGGAGGAGAGGCGGAAAACAAAAAAGGATGAAGCTGGGGCAGAAATTGCTGTTGAAACTGACCCCTTCCGTTGGGAGTGTTATCTAGTCCAGGCTTTACCTGCGAGTAAAGTAACATTTTAACAGACCCCGTACACGAATTACCCGGGAGAGAAGCCATCTATCTCCCCAAAGAGCTCCAAATTCAACGGAATCCTCAGGCCAACACACAGGCGAAGGAAAGGGTGGAGGGATCGGGGGATTAATGACAAGTGCGCGCCTCTGCCTCTATGACGGGTCGGACGCTCCCGGGAACGCTGACAGCCCAATCTTACTTTTCCCGCGAGCTTTCCCCTGCCGCTGAGCCGAAGTGACCTCTGATCCTTTGAAGCGCCAACAACAGGACCTCTTTTGAAGACCGTTTCCTTAGGAGTCCCGCTGGTTGGCATTGCGCTTGGGATCGCTCGCCTTCTGCCGCGCAGCTGCGTATGCACTTATAAAAAACAAAAAACCACACGTGTACGGTATTCCATTGGAATGGACACGAACAGGGTGAATCCCGAATACCTTTGGCCTCCCCTCAAAATACCCACCGCCCGTTTCTCAAGCTAAATCACTTGAGACTTTCAAGAAGAGGTTGGACTGCTATTTGTCGGAAATGGTGTACACTCTCCTGCTTGGGCGGGGTGGGTGGGTGTTGGACTAGATGAGGACTACAAGGTCCCTTCCAACTCTGATTATCTGTAAGATCCAGACAGGTTCTGTCACCCACTTCCCGCCCTCTCGCTCTAATTTGTCCTGAATGTTCGGGTTTTTTTTTTCCCACTAATGAAATCACAAGGTTGTCCGTTGTTGGTTTAAACCCTGGCGACAGACAGTCTGAACAAACAGTGAAAGGACCTCCAGACTAACCCAAGGGGCCTATTTACTCCCAGGTTACTGCGTAAGGGTTTGTTTCAGAGAGAGAAAAGGTGCAAACCTCTTTTCCTTGCGCCCCGTTTGAAGTGGACAGGGTACCTTCCTGCCCTAAGAACATCGCCGCGCTTTAATTCGTAGCGATCTCAGGATTGTTCTTATTTAAGAGGGCTTGGCGTTCTCCACGGCGGCATTCCTCTGGCAGCTTCAACCGTTCAGCTTCCTATCGGTGATTTCGGTGCTGGAGGTCGCCTTCTTGGTCAGCTCTCGCTCCTCCTCCTCCTCCTCCTCCCGCCCTCCTTGTTTCCACTCCGGCGCAGCTTTTCACGGAACCAAACAGCGCGCAGGGAAGCAGGAGCGGGGAGAGTTAAATGGCGCAGAATCCTTGAGGATCGGGATCGGGGCTCAGGTCTCCGCCCAGCCTCGGGAACGTTTGCTTAGAAAGAAATGCTCTCAATTCAACGGGACTTCCTTCCAAATCAGCTCGAAAAGAAGCGAATCTTTAATTCGAAGGAAGAAAGAGCGCGGCTTTTCCAAGAGTTTAAAGGTTTATTGAGGTTTTCCTTAAAGAGATTTTCCTAAAAAGATGAGGCGGAGAGATCAAAAATCTAAAACGCTTTTACTTACCAGAAATAGAGGATTGAGGTGACTAATTAAATGCCTTCCTGATACAAGAGGCTAGATGGTGAAATTAAATAAGAAGAACATTTGCCAACCTTTTCTTTGCCAATGAGAATAAAGAGCCTTCAAAGGATTTGGGAGGACTAAAAAAATTACCGGCTGATGGAACATGCTTTTGAGGCATGCAGGCCGTCCAAAGGCGAGATTGTTTCTTGCTGCAGCTCGGGCAGTTTTGGCTCATTTTCGGTTTAAGGAACCCTAACCCTGAATCTTGTGCCCCTAAGAAAGTATTTGGCTGCTATCTTTTCGGAACGAGGAGTCATTTTGCCTTACAGCCCCCTCCTCCCCCCTCCCCCGGTAAAATGGATTCGCAAGTTTGACTGCTTACGTTGTGGGGAGGCTGCATGCCTGGGTCACTCTCTTTTGAGGTTTTGCCTGACCCGTTCACCTGCGCGCTACTTTGTGCAGATTTTCCCTCGCCCTCTAAAAGCCGAGACAACAAAAGCATAATCAAAACACAAAGTACAGTATTTCTTAGCAACTGAAGTTTATAAAAACGTCAATCTGCGTAGCATCTCTGGTTATACGTATAAAAACACCATTGAGGAAAAAAAAAACTGGCAAAACTTGGAAGCTGTGCATACCATCCTATAAATACACCTGTCCATAAGAATTTATACGCAGGGAGGACGTTAGAAACGCAATGCTTGAGTCGACAGGGTAGCAAGTGGAAATCTTAGGCGAAACGAACCCAATAGCTCCATCCTGTTTCAAAGATATGTGACTTTTGGTTCAAAGCTTATCATTGGGTTTTGCAGAGGCTTGACTTAAAGGACCTTTTTATTTTATTTTGTTTTTGTTGTTGAGAAACGCCATAAATGCAATTACAGTATTGAAGGCGTTGTCCTATATGAAAGTCGCTAGGGAAGAACAGGCTGCAGGCGGGTTGCACAATATTAAAAAAAAAAAAAAACCACGCGGATTTTCAAATGACTGCCCACCAGCCTTGAAATTTGAAAGCCTCCAGTTCTAGTAGAATTAAAGTCGGGGACAACGGTCCGACCAAGAGTGTCAGATGTTTTCGGCGCATCTATTCCTGTCCTGCAAAACATCACGGTTCCCCCACCTCCTCGCCACAAACTCAGAGCGTGCATGCAGGAAGGAATTGTGGCGATAAAATCAATACCCCCAAAAGCGCTGCCCTGACTTGAGGATCTGAACGATACGAAAATCGCAGTTTTCTTCCTTCAAAAAATCGGCATTCCAGGCGTGAAGTTTCCGACGACGACCCCCTTCCCCGCCTTCTGCTTCCCAGGCAAAAGAGGTTATTTCGAACAATCCGGCGAAATAAGTCCCCAAAGTCCCCAAAAACTGAGTTGCGAAACGACGGCTCGGCGCGATTGTGATTCCCCNCCCCCCCCCCCCGACGGCGAAAGCTGCAGCTGCTGTTGGGGGTGGATTTTGGGAAGTAGGTTGATGGTTTGGGACCGGTGTGGTTACAATACTGGGACGGAAGGACGTTTAAGCGGTCGCGAAGAAATACAGAAAGCTGTAACTATTGGCTGCCATCTGGCGGTCGCCTGGGTTTTTACGGTCCTCCTGTTGGAAGGGCCGGCAGCAGGAACGATCGCCGAGGGGGAAGAAGATACTTGGCTGTGTCCTTCAAGCTCCGGGGGCTTCAGACAGGAGGGGTTGTATGTGGGAGTCTTGGAATCTTAAGCTAGTTGGTTCCCAGGTCCAGCTCCGGCCTCTCTTCCCTGAGAAGGACTTCCGGGCACCTTTTACTTCAGCAGAGCCTCCTTCAGGCCACCTTCCCCAGAAGGCACTACCTGATCTTTGATAGATGGAAACGGAAAGAAAAAAAAAAGAAGAAGAAAGGGGCGCCGTCAGAGAAGCCTTACGGCTCTGCATTGTCCACCTCTTCTGGATAAACAACCGTTTTCACTATTTGTCAATAGACAAAGTCTCAATTAAGAGAAGCATCTTCTCTCTCACCGACCACAACCCTCTCACCCCATTGCCATTGGAATCTCCTGCAGCTTCTCTATAGAATCTCTATTTTGGGCACCAACCACATAGCGCTGGCTTATAATATTTCTGCCTCCCACCCGCATCTATCTATCTATCTATCTATCTATCTATCTATCTATCTATCTATCTATCTATCATCTATCTACCTTCTCTATCTTTCTTTTTCTATCTATATTTCTATCATCTACCTTCTCTATCTTCTCTATCATACCTTTGTCTTCACTCCTCCATAAATATATCTCTATCTCTGTCTATCTATCCATCTATCTATCCATCCATCTATCTATCATCTACCTTCTCTATCTCTATCATACCTCTTTGTCTTCACTCATCCATAAATCTCTCTCTCTCTCTCTCTCTCTCTATCACACCGAACAAAAGTATTACTGAAGTTACCTCTAATGTTTTCATAGTGTGTTTGTTTGATAAAGAGCCGTTTTTACGGGCGGGTGTGTGGATACATTTGCGACTTTTGTTGCAGACTTTGGAAAGCCTTTTCCGAAACGGAGAGTAGCGGCGGCAGCGGCTCTAATCCAGAAAAAGCAACCGGCTCACTTCACTAAGGACGGTGGCCAGAGAAGAAGTCTTAAACACCTTTGAGAAGACGATTTCTTTCGGCTGTTTCACAAATGGCCAAGGCACATTTTAAAAGTAAAATGCGGCTGTGGCGAGAAAGTCCAACTTTATGAACTCGAGTCTCAACCCTCGATTTAAAAGCAGGCGTTTCAATTGGTTGCTGGCTGGTGTGCCTTGTGCAGTTCCGGGACAGTTTTTGCTTCATTATATCCAGTGTCTTTTTTTTTTTTTTTTAAATAATGGGGGAGGAGGGAGTTTTGAGCTCATAGTAAACGCCACATTTTAAGACAAAATCGTGACAATCTTCCTCATCCAACTTTCGCCTGCCGCTTGGACTACCGGTTGCCTGGAAACCGCACCGAAGTGAATGCGAGGCTTAGGAGAACGTGTGACCTTACAGGTAGATAGATCACTCGCAGGGCTCCCTCGTTTTTTGTTTAAACTTAAAGCACCCTGTAACTGTTCAATGGTTTTGAGCATTTCCTTATACTTCGATATAAACCAACCCGTTATTGGATCGGGTGTGGCAGATATGAAGACATTTCTTCTAGCCAACCGTTTCCCCCTCTCGCACGCTTCAGTGGACTTCAGGAACCACGCTGAAATTCCTGCTGCGACTGGTCCCTTCACGCGATCCAGACCTTCTCCAGACCCGATTTGTAGCTTGCTAAAACGTAGCTACAATGGGAGCAGCGCCCCAGAATTTCGGGCGATTAGATACTAACTAGTTAAGACCTCCAGAACCAGTCTTCTAAAGTTCCCTAACACGTTCCCCACTAGTCCTATTTCTGTAAATATAAACCGCGGGACGTTTCAGCAAAAGGTTGAAAGTTACATAAGTGAGCTCTTATTTTCTTTGCTTACTACTGGTATTACAATCTCATCTCGAAAAAGTGTTGTAATATCCTTGTTGTGATTCCGGGGGAGAGGGAAGCACCTGAAATTAAGCCGTAATCGATGGATGCGGGGAAACTTGAATGGCAGGCCAAAACTTTTTGGTAGGGTGAGAGCCCTCGGGTGAATGTTAAGTGCAGCGTTGTGCAAGAATCGACCGTCATCCTAGGAGCCTGGGCACCTTCGCGGCCAAGGATGAGTTTCAGGATCGCGAGAAGGAGGCGGAGAAGGAACAGGAAAGGGCGGCAGAGAAACTGATTGGTAAATCAGCTGATTTTCCCCGCCCACGGAGATTTCTGGCGAAAGAAAGATGCAAAACCAAGCGAGCGTCCGCCTCCTTCCTAATTGTATGGATCTAGGTAAGAAAGCAGGACTCATTTACGGTTCATGTTTATTCAATCGGACTATTAAAAAAAAAAAAAACCAAACTGAGTACGGTTATCGTGCAAAATGTAAATGAAAACAGTATTTCATTCATTCTCTAGGACAGGATGTGGAAGAAACGCTTCGTTTTAGACGCTTTGTAGCTTCTTTTCGAGGAGGAAGAAAACCAATGGATTCTGCAAACAGTAATCTTAAGTCCGGCATAACTAGGCCTACCCTCACCGCGAATTCCCTGCAACTTGTTGCCCAGCAATTATATGCAGGACCTCGCAGTTAAGGGGAGAAAGGGTTTCGTAAAGATCGTGCCACTCACCCTATATATTTAATGTAAATACGTTTTTTTTAAAAAAAATTTAAAAAATCATAAAACCTTCCCTTACCAGAAAACTCGAGCAGTTCGACGGGCCCTTTGCGAAGGGGCAACTACATCCGGTCGGCTTTACAAAGGCTTGGAGGGGGCAGAGGGGGAAATAAACTCCTGGGCGTTTGGACCCTGGGGAAAACTAGAGAGAAGCCGATCGGAGGTGGCTCGTGTCCGGCGGCCACTTCCTACCGGTGGTTTTGCGACAAAGAGGGCAGAAGCTCCTTCGGGAGCGAGAGACGCCAGGGCGTCCGGCAAGCAGGCTGAAGTCCCAGACCGATTTCGTGGGGCGCTTGGCTCAGCCAAAGGACGGAAGACTTCATTTCACAGTCCGGCCGAGGAGAAGCGGGGAAAGAGTGGGTGGGTGGGAAGTGGAGATCCTGGAAACACCTCAGAAAAATCTAAAAATTTATCCCCAGGCACCGTCTCCTTCCCTGCAAGAAAGCGTTGGCAGCCCAGGCGTAGAGACTGCCAGCTATTGGAAGCCGATCAGTTGCGCACCGAGGGGTGCGAGACCAAGTCGGATTCTCCGAACCGGTAGGCAGGAGGAGGCAATTAAAGGAGCGAGGGGGTTATGAGCGCCTCCCCATAAAGGCAGGCGGAGTTGCCTCGGATAAGGACGCTTAGAGCTAGCTCTATCTTAATTCTTGCTCCAGGCTTTGTGCTCACGTATTGTTTTGTTTTGTTTTGCCTTGCACCGGTCCCTTTACGGGCGAGGTCCACGTGGAACGGAAAAAGAAGCGAAAGAATCGGAAACTTCTTGCCTGGAAAAGGAGCCAGGTGATGGAAAGGGAGAGGCTATCTTTTCGGTAAAGTGAAATTCGACAAAGTGAAATGTAAAAACTCTTTGTTTCGACGCGTTTAATTCATGCGGCGGGGAAGGGAGGGCTCATTCTTCTCTCTCACATCTTGGGGGGATAAAACAACACACCTTCAGAGGTTCAGGGCGCATGCGCCACTGAAACTTGGCCGCCCTCCTCCAACGTCCGGGTGAGGGCATCATGCAGGGAGCAGGAAAGTCATCTTCAGCAACGGTTAACCAAGGGGCAGCCTTGGAGCCTGAAGCACAGCCAGCTGAGCCAGAAATGCATCTCTTGGAATGGAGAAGAAAAAAGAAAAGAACCAAGATGGCTCCTCTTTCACCCAAGAGTTGACAGCTCAACTTCGATCAAAACACTCATATCATTGGGGGAGGGAGGGGGAGAAAGAGAAGACCAATAAGGGAGATAATCTGCTGGATATAAACATCCTCGTGAGTAAATATAGGAACTTGTACTGCTTGTATGGCTTCTCCAAATACATTTAAACTGTTTAAAAGAAGAGAGCGTTCTATCGAGATAAAAACACTTCCATTTAAGTGTTTACATAGCTCAACAAAACCCTGGAGGTTTCATTTATTGTTGCATTATATATATCAAATGTCTTACAGGAAAATATTTTAACCTTCCTTTCTCTAAATAGAAAAATAAGTGCGCATAACATTTGACTTGTAGGAAAATCAACTGCTGCACTGTTCTAGCAGGATCTCTAGTACCCTAGAAGAGAATGAATGTTCATGGGAAAGTGAGATTGGCAGAAATGGGAATCCTCTTAAACAGGAACAATGATTAGGTTCCAGATCATTATTATTCCAGGGTACATAATTTACAGCACTTACACAGAAAAGTTCTTCAGCTTCACACGCTTTCAAAGTTCAAGAAGGATATCATCAAACCTTAAGGCACTGTTGTATTTTTGGTTTCTTTCTTCCGTAGGGAAGCTATGGTTCATTTATTGTATCTATTTCAACTTCATAACAAACAGCTAAGACAAGCACACAATCAGAATGGAAAAGGGGTGGGGTGAAATAAGAACTAACCTGGATTTGAAGAAACTTTCCAGAAGGATTTCATAGTCTTCTGAAGGACCTAGGAATCAGAGAGCTGCAGTCACTACCATGTTAATTCCAGCAGAGCACTCTCTTTAATTCTCCCTTTTCTAGTTTAACAACCCATTAGAAGGCTGTAAAATGCCAGCTCTTGACTCTATGAAGTGACCTATAAAGTTTTTAACAAGTTGAGACTTACCTAACTCATTACAACCAACAAATGTAATAGGTAGTGCTCTCATCAAAGCAACACCAGAGAAGGCATTCACCTTTTAATGAAAATAATTGAATGACTGCAGAAGAAGCGGAAAGTCTTTTTTAATTGTTGGAATTTATCATATACTAATTGTATCATGCTACATTATATATTTTAGCCAGATCAACAAACATACATGAAACGGTTGGCATTCACTTTAGTCGAATAGGAACAAAATGCAATAGGAACAGACAGGTGACACAGGTATAAATAAATCTTTCCATGTATCTTTATTATTCAAACTCTTTTGAGATTTATAGAAGCAATAATATTTGGGTGAAGTTAATGTGTTAATTCTATTACTCCATTACTTAATGGGGCTTGTTTGCTTATTGTGCCCTGCATATTTAAGAAATGTCAATATATCAATAATTGAGCAAATATATTTTGACATTCACAAGCCACTGGGTAGTTCTGGTTTTTTTTTTTAAGTGTATCCCAACTACCTCCTTCCATTTCAATTACTTTGCAAATAAAAGATGGTGTGAAACTAAACTTAATTATTTTGTAAATCTGTCCAATTTATATTCTATAAATTAGAGACTGAATTTATAAATCAACAATTCTGTCTTGAATTAAACAATGGTAACATACATAAATTTTTCATCCAAAGTTAACAAAACTGAACTTGAATAGTATAAACAAAAAAAGAAAGATTACTCATAGGAAGAAAATGATACTGGGATATGTTTCAGGTGTGTAATAATTAGAAAAGAGACAGAATTCCTTTATTTCAATAGGGAAAATGTTATGTTGTTAAAAATGATTTTCTTCAAGGCATCAGTATTTCCCTTTTTTTTAGAAAACAAAGAAAAATATAATTAAATTGCAATTAGAAAGGGTCAGCATCTCTTCCCTGTATATAATTGACATAGCAAATATGCAGTACTCAGATTCTGTTCTGAATAATTCAAAACTAGGTCCTATTTCCCACGAAACAGCTCAGTTTCATTTGATAGGTTAAAGTTTACCTTTTGATACATAAAAGGAAGCCAAAGATCAGAGACAAAAATTGTCCAAATAGTAGCAGATATTTATAAAATTTGGCCTACAGCAAATACTATCAAGGTTACTAAAAAAAAAAAGATAAAAATAATGTTTGGAACATTCTAGCACTTTGTTTTGTTTGGTGTTTGAATGGTATTACACTAGCCTGCCTTGATACCATTGCTAGCAAAATGAGGAGAAGGGAAGAAAAAAAAGATGAGAACTGCAACACAATCCACACAATCTACTGACAGTTTCTCACAGGCATGATCAGTCACCAGGAAGAATAATGAAGTCAAAATCCTGATTGCATTATTGGGCAATGCAAACCATGCAGCATGTTCTGCCTGCATATTAATCATTTTGCTGAACTATAGCAGAATGTAAATAGCGAAGGGAGTAAAATAAGAAAGTATTCAGAAGACATTTATTAAATATTCTTTGCATTTTTTCTTTTTCTCTATGTACATGATTGTCTATCTGCTCCACAAAATACAGCAGTTGTCATAAGCCATATATGACTTGCTTTATTCCACTATTAAGTCTGCACTATCTTCAACGCAGCATTATTCAGTTGGATATTTCATCAAAGAATAATATTGAACAGTTAAGCATAACCTCAAATAAGGTTATGTTTAAAGCCTTTGCTAATTCAAATTGCACTGGCTGGCATGGTAATGTAAATAAAATAATCCTGATTATAATATTCTTCCAATACTCAAAAGGCAGTTGTAAAATCAGAAGATTCTTGAGTCATTTTGGAGGTGTTTAGAGTGTCCAGTCCTAACATTTCATTCAGCGTTATGATATTTTAAATACCATTACATTTCCAATTATAATTCCTTAATCTGTCTTAATTATGCTTAAATTTGTTAGCTACCTGAAACATCAATTACAAATGAAAAATTACTGTTTAAATTCAAATAAATAAAAATCAACTTTACTGAAATTACATGAAGTCACCATCCATCATACACACACTGAAGTGAGATGATACATAAATAAATAACAGAATTATGGGAAAATCTAAGACATAAGAAATATAACTTCAATATTTGAAAACTTTGTAATAAATAAAACACTATAGCAATATTCTGCCATTTGTCTATTCCCCCCACTTCTGTATTAAAATGGACACCTACTTAAAATATCTTTCATTATAGCAATTATTCTTTTTATTATTTGAATTAACATAATTCTTATTTTATAAGAGAGTGAAATATTAGGACTATTTGAAATATATTTCCCAAGCAAGTAAATTCAGTTTAATATTTTATTTTGTAAACAAAACACAATTCAACTAATCTAGAATTGTTTTCAACTGTCAGATAGTGATACTAAAAATTTGTTTTTAGTAGTATAAAAAATAAAGAAAATAGTTTTTTTTTCCATTTCAAGACAATTGAGTTATCTAAATGAAAGATTTAATATACAATGATGCCAAATTTAACTTGATTTTCACATCAGGATGGAACATTAAGAATTATGTATATTCTTAACATTTTTCATGAAATAGATTTTATAACATACTTCTGCTTAGCCAGATTGCAATCTTTAGTGTTACTTTTTCAGATATAGTATCGCTTCTTTAACTTTCTTCCTTTTAGTATGTGTTAGAACTGAGAATGATCATCTCTTATGTTGTTATCAAAGTCATTAAAGCAGATTAATCCAAATGAAGTTATATTGTGAATTTACAATAAAAATATCAATTTACCATAAGCTCCATTACTTTCAATAAATGTCCAATAATTTTTCAGTGATGGCCAAACAGCTGTCTTTAACCATAGTGATGATTGTCAGTGAAATCATGTCACTGCTGCCAAGATGTTTTCTGAATGTTTTCTGCAAACAATGCTTCTTTTCATATTTGTTATTCTATCTATAGTTCTGTTTTCATTTAATGCAATCATTGAATATTCTCTTAACAAAGTACTACTGCTCAGTTGAGAAGCTTTATTTCCAGAGTCAAAAATGCAGTTCATACTTTTAACCTGAACATAATAATCAAATACTTTATTCCCAATTTTTCCACTATTTAAACTAAAAAAAATTAATTTCCCTATCTACAATTCCTCATAATTAATGTAATGTAACAAATACACACAGAGAAACATTTAAGATTTTTTAGAATATTTAATAAAATGTTCTATTAAATGAATTTAAGTTTTTATCTCATTGTTTCTAAAAGAAACATAACTACATTTTTCTTTTAATTCAGAGAAAAAATGACCAAGTTTAAAAAGATAATATTTTAATGTTATGTTTTAATATTAACATCTAAATCATTGTTGTGTCCTTTATTATCTATTTCTAAAATATTAATGTCTTTGAGACATTATCAATTATATTATGTAATATCAAATTACATAATTCCTACCAAAATGCAGTATGTATGAACATAAAAAAAAATATTTAAATGCAGATACTTTTCAGTTTGCTTCCTAAAAGGACCTAAAGCAATACTCAAATCTTTGTAGTAAACCCGACTGAATTCAGAGGCACTTATCTGAATGAACATTACAAAATCAAAAAGGTTGTCTAGAAATAAGCTCTACGGTAAAGTTATATTTTATCAGAAAGGGTATATTTCATTTTTGACAGGAGTCATATTTTTAAGTAAATGATTTATTCTAATTTCTGTTATACTATTTTTTTACTGAGCATCTCTCTGAGGGAGATGGATGGTTAAGAACTATGAAATACAAATAAATATAAATAAAGTAAATAAAAATATAAAATAAGGACTTTAAACCCAAACTCAAGTTAAATTATATAAAGTTTATTTAACTTACATTTTCAGTTACAAAAACAACCCCACAGAATATTTATATTCATCTAGTGTTTCAAGCATTAATATTTTATTGAAGAGAAAAATAGTCCTAAATTCATAAAAACAGTAGTAATATTTCAGTTATAGTAATGACATGTAAATATAATAATACTGTATAAATGCAGGACACTAGGCTTTAATTCTATCTACTCTCATATAAAATGAAATATTAAAATTAGGTCCACTATGTTAAGTTATTCATTTTCTGCAAGCAATTTTGCTTTTAGGAACCTAAAATTTATGAGTTTTACTCTATGCAAAACATTGGTTTAAAAGATCATACCTCATAAAATGATTTTTTTTTCCTGCGTTAATGAAGCAGTTGCAGAATTTAAAATATGTTCACACAGATATATAAAGAAATTGTTGGTTAAAAACATCATCTCTGGAAATTAAATGTTGGCATTTTTTGAGATGTAATTAACTTAAAATATGACAAATTGAAAACCATTAATATTTGCAACTTTTTTTGAGTGAAGGAAAATATTAGCTTTTATAGACATGCAGGTTTTGATCTACCATAGCAAAACAAAACATGCAGTACTTGAAAATTTACAAAACATGCAACAGTTGAAAATTTATTTTGGAAGCTTACATTTGTGTGATTTTGAATCTAGTTTTAGAGAATTGAATTTCCACCTTTGATTTATAAATTGGGACATTATGCTAATCATATAAAATATTAATACTTATTAGAAAAAATATACAGACATTTATTTGGGTTCCTTTATAATGTAGATTACTGTTTTGCATATTTGTTTTGGCAAAAAAATAAAATGGTTTTAAGATAAGCTATGTGATTTTATTCCAGTTTGTCATTTTGCCTTTAGTCTGAAAATTCAAAAATTCAAGATCAATTTATTGTATTTTTAGAAACAAGATGTTCAGCAATCCTGTTTTTAATCCTTTGGTTAAAAACCAAAGTGGGAAATTAAAGTGAACTAGTACAAATCCTCTTTCAAATAACATTTTTGTTTAATTAGTACTGTTAAGCAAAATTACTCATCCATATTTTAAGTTCTTCAGTATTATTTTAGATGTGATTTGCTTGAAACTTTAATATAGGTTTTATGCAAACTCTTTATCCATTATTAGAAGTCTCAACATCAACTTTCATGTCTTTCAAAATCCCAGCATCCAAAAAGTTATTGTTCATGCTAAAGTCTCTTTTCACGGGAGGATTTAGTTGGATGTATCAAAATAAACAAAATCTTTCCATTTCTACAAATTAATGTAAAATCAGAAGAGATTTGAGCACTTTGTTCAGCATCAAGGTATAAGATACATACAATGTGGCATGCAACTAAATCTTCCTTTTACAAAAATGAAACCATGTTGAAAATATAAAAATAAAAAAGGGAGTTAAGTGGAAATTTTCTTAAGTTTAGAATGTTTTCAATTGGACACAATGATCAAAATGGCTGTCTTGCTTCAGCACTTTGGCCAGCGACTTCATAGATACAGTATCCTGTTGTAGGAAGGGCTATTATGCAAATACATATGCTTCTATATCTCTGCATATTATATATATATATATATATATATATATATATATATATATATATATATATATATATATATATATATATATATTTTCATTATATATATATATAGAATATATATATATAAATATATAAATATATATATAAATGGAAATCGTTTGGGAAATTCACAACTGAGAAAGACACCAAGTTAAATATATATAGAATATATAGAAATATATATATAGAAATATATATATTTCTGAACATTACATTCTGAGATGCAGTTTATAAATGACCAGATAAAATTTTCATACATTGCCTTGGTTGAATTATAATTTTTATTTATTGTATTTATTCATTTATTTATTACATGTTGTAGGAAAAAAAACACAAAAAAACCTTTTTATTTAATAAATCTTGTTCTGTATTAAGGACATAGGTTGGTATTCCAGAGGGAAGAAAATTTAAAAAAGCATTTAGGATGATTAGACAATGGAACTTATGTTCATGCATGTGTAGTTTTTCTAATAATATTTATTGGAAATAATATGTTTGGAAAAATTATATTTGATAGTTATCACAGTACCAATATTTTTTTTATTAAGCACTTTTGCCTTTAAGCTATAGTTAAGGTTATTGGAAGGCAGCATATGCCCTCCCGTGTCCATTATTTTAACTGAATATATTGATCCTTAGAATATATCTCTATACTGGATGTTCTATGCCTAATGTCTTGCACAGTTAGCCAAACTATCTTTAAGATAATTCACTTCTGGCTTCATTCTCTTTTCTGAGGTTATTTAATTTGGTTGTTGTCTATAATCTATTGGCCAGAAATAAAAACAGAAATCGTTTGGGAAATTCACAACTGAGAAAGACACCAAGTTAAATGCACTACAATGTGTTCCAGGATAAATTGGAATTCATGTGTACAGTAAAGTAGGAAACATTTTCTCTGTTTAAAAGAAATCATCATGCACAGAATCCCACCATAATCTCTTTTAAGTACCTTGTGGTGATACTTGTCAAATTAATCTAACTAGATTTCTCCCATGATTACAAAAGAGACGACAGAGATTTACAATATATGCTGAAGATACTTTATTTTTCCCTTTCATTCCAAGACATCCGAAATACATTGTTTCACAAGGAATTACTTCTCGCTACATAGTATTATTGCAAAATAACCTGCATGAAACAAACTACGGTATATATAGCAACTCTGGGAACAATTTAAAAAAAAAAAAAACTTTCTGTCAAAAATTTAAAAAGAGCAACGCAAGATCTCGGAGTTTCATTTTCTTAAATGCATGAAAATTAGTTCCAAGATGCGCCGTACCCATTACTTACCGTTTTTTAAATCCCATTCAGAGGACCCCGATTCATACACAAAGGTAAGTAAAGTAGATGATAGGCTTCTCCTTCCCAGTCTCCCTTCCCAGAAACCCAAAGGAGGTTGCGTTTTTTTTTGTTAAATAATAATAATAATAAAGAGCCTCTTAAACGAAAACTAATCCATCCTTTGCACCTTCGCCATCAAGACAAGCACCGCGCCTTCTCATCGCAAGAACAATGTAAACTTATTTTTCACTGTCTCGGCACTCGGCTTCCCACGTACGTGACCCCTTTCAAAGCTCAGTTTCCCTCGCACTCTCTCCTCCAAGTCTTGGGTGGCCTTTTCCGAACACCCCTGCCCTGCCGCTCCGTCCTCCCCCCCCCCACCCCAAATTCACGCGTCGCTTTCTTTCTTCGCCCGGCTTTTCACACGTTCAAAGCACGGAAACGCCACCCACGCGGATAAAGGCGCGAAGGAAAGGAGGCACAAGAGAGACGGACACGGCACCCCCTGCGGCCGCGCTGCGGTGGGTATAAGGACGGGGCGATCGGTTCCAACCTGTCCTTTTAAGACACCAAAAGCTCGGCTTTTTTAAAAAAAAAAAAAAAGCGGGGGGGCGGGAGGGGGCTGGCGAAAGAAAACTTCGCCGCCAGTGAAAGGCGAGCAAAAAAAAAAAAAAGAAAGAAAGAAGATGATGAAGAGAGAGAAGAGAGAGGAGATTCGGGCGGTCGGCTTCAGCGCGCCTGCAGCAGGATGAGGAAATTAAAGGGGCACAAGCCGGAAGTCGTCACCACCGCAATTTCTCTCTCTCTCTCTCTCGTCTCTTGCCAGCAAATAAAACACCCCCCTCGTCCTCTGCCCAGGTCTTCCTGGCTGCCAGCGCGCTTTGAGCGCCCCCTCCCACGCCCACCCCTCCCCTCCCTTTGCCGCGCGGAAAAGCTTTGCCTTACCCGCGCGCGCTATGGTCACTCCAAGGCCGAGCAGGTTCGGGTTTTGTCCACGAAGGGTGCAAAAACTACCGAGGCCAGAAGAGAAGGGGCGGGCGGCGGCGCGGCGGCGCGGAAGATGGGCAGATAGAAGAGGGTGGGGTTAAGGGAAGGAGCTTCGCTGGCCGGTGGAAGCTTTTGAACGGGGCTGTGGAGCAGAGCCGCAGCCCCAGCCGCAGACCCAACCCGCAGGGGGCAACGCTGCTGCCGAAAAGAAGGTACTTGGCCCGCGTGCCGCGATCGGGTCCCTGCCGGGAAAGAGGCCTCCTCCAGATGCGGTTGTTCGCTGGGATTCTCGCGCATCTTCTCGCTCTTTTTCGCCCTTCTCTTTTTCTCCCAGACCAGCCTCCTCGAAGCTGCTTTTTTTTTTTTTTTTTTTTTTTACCCTGAGGAGGCTTGCCGCCGAGTAGCCGAAGCGGCAAGCTTCCGACAGCCCGTCGGTCTGCTCCGGCCGAAACCCAGAAAGTGAGTGTTTGAAGTAAGTCCAGGAATTTGTGATTTCCCCCACCCCCTGCCGGCCCTCGTTCCTTGCCAGAAAATACGAAAAATAACGCACGCCTTCGTCCCTCTCCCCTGTCTTCTGGCTTGCAGCACGCTTTGAGCCCGCCCCACAAGAGTTCATTGTTGGGGTTGGACCCGCAACTCGCACACCCTTGAATCCGCTGAACCAGGATTGTGTGCGGGATCGCGATGGTGAAAGGTGACAGTTCTGTGCAGGCGGCCACGCCTTGACTTTGAAATCTCCATCGCTTGCTTCACGGAGTAAATTGTACCACGTGTGAGAACAATTCCCCAATGGAAATAGCTTGCCTTCAGAAGTTGTGGGAGCTTCATTACGGGAAGCTTTCAAGAAGAGACAGGACTGCCGTTTGTCAGAAATGGTGTAGGGTAGGGGTCTTCAAGCTTGTCAGCTTTAAGACTTGTGGACTTCAACTCCCAGAATTAGTCATGTTAGCTCAGGAATTCTGGGAATTGAAGTCCACAAGTCTTAAACTTGCCAAGTTTGAAGATCCTTGGTGTTGGACTAGAAGACCTACAAGATCCCTTCCAACTCTGTTCAAAGATGGTTTATGCATGCAGTCATATGCCATAAGATCCCTTCCAACTCTTAATCTGTTAAAAGATGATTGATGCATGCAATCATATGCCATCATGTCGGTTGGTTCTTACTGTGCCGTGTAAGGATAGGCCTTATCTACTTCTCCTGTGGATGTGTTTCCTCCTATCAAAGGAGGTTGTTGGTTTCACACCAGCAACTAATCCCACCGATATTGACAAGACAGGTGAGAACAAAGAATAGCCAACATCAGCCTTTCCTCCTTCTATGCTACCGGTGGCTTAAAACTTTAGCTGCTCTACTGTGACCTGAATGGAGTGAGTGTGGGTCTCCTGAACATATCAGGTCTTTCAGCAGCATGAGATGTCATTGAGACTAATATTTATTTATTCAGTTTAATGAACTAAGTGATTTGGAGGCTTAGAATTCTAAAATTATTTAAAAAGTTAAAACAGTAAAATAGCAATAATACTTAGACTTATATACCACTTGACAGTGCTTTACAACCCTCTCAAAGTGGTTTACAGAGTCAGCCTATTGCCCCCAACAATTTGGGTCCTCTTTTTACCCACCTCAGAAGGATGGAAGGCTGAGTCAACCCTGAGTCTGGTGAGATTTGAACTGCCAAATTGCAGGCAGCCAGCAGTCAGCAGAAGTAGCCTGCAGTACTGCACTCTAATCTCTGTGCCATCATGGCTTATCAAATAAATAATAAAAACATCCACATAATAAATACCAGTGAGTACAAATAGCCACAATGATTAATCAGCTAAATGGGGCATTTAACACATTCCCAGCCCCAGACCTGGGTACATACACAAATTTTTAAAGCTTTGCAAAAGCAACTGGTTTGGGGCCATCTAATTTCCACGGGGAGAATATTCTGTAAGTTAGGGGCTATAGCAGAAAAATCTTAGTGCCATCCCATTCAGAATTAGAAATGGAATAACCTTGTCTCCAGAAGATTCAAATGCCCACAGCCACTCTGGCTTGCTAGGATTGAGTCAGAGCCTATTTTGCCTCATTCAGAACCGAACAACCTCCAGACGCTGGGATAGAAACACCCACGACACCTCTCAAGGAGCTTGAAATAGAGGTATAATGTTGGTTGTCACCTGCATATTGATGATATCTCACCCCAGTCTAACAGATCACCTCACACAATGGTGTCATGTGGTTGCTAAAGAGGAGAGGAGAGAGAACTGTCCTGAGGTGTTCCACAACCTGGATCTCTCCCTGTCTATCAATACCAACTGAAAATGAGCCCTAAAGAAGCAGGAAAACCAACATAACGTGGTACTATCTACCCCCAACTCTTGGAGTTGGCCCAGAAAAATACCATAATTAATGGAATCAAATGCTGCTGAGAGATCAAGAAGAGCCAGGATGGATACCCTTCTGCCATCCCACTCCTGCCAGAGGTCACCCATAAGTGTGATCAATACCATCTCACTCCCAAAACCTGGCCTGAACCCTGATCGAAAGAGGTCCGGATAATCCTCTTCATCCAAGGTCCTCTGTAGCTCCCTAACCCTATCCTAATCCTAACCTTATCTACTTTCTCCACAATCTTCTCTAAGAAAGGAAATTTGGAAACTGGGTGAAACTGCCAAGCTTGGTTGGGTTGAACAATAGTCCTTTGAAAAAATATCACTATCTCTTTAAGAGCTGATGAAACTACATCCTTTTTCACAGAGTTAACTACTGCCCAGATCCAATTCCATGTCTTCCCTGCACAACTTTAATAAGCCAGGAAGAGCATGGATCTTATATACAAATGGCTGAACTAACAGCTGAGGGAGCCTTGTCCACTTTCTTGGCAATAGATTTCTGAGTAGAACTGAAAATATTTTACAGGTACTCCTTGACTTACAACCAATTGTTTAGTGACGGTTTGAAGTTACAAGAGCAGTGAAAAAGCTACTTATCATTTTTCACACTTACAACTGTTGCAGCATCTCCATGGTCATATGATCAAAATTTAGACACTCGGCAAGTGATTCATATTTATGACAGTTACAGTGTCCCGGGGTTGTGTGGTCACCTTTTGCAATCTGACAAGCAAAGTCAATGAGGAAGCTGGATTCACTTAAAAACTTATTAACAACAGCAGCAATAATTCACTTAACAACTGTGGCAAGAAAAGTCATAAAATGGGGCAAAGCTCATTTGACAACTGTTTTGTTTAGCAACAGAAATTTTGGACTCACTTATGGTCGTAGTGGAGAATACCTATAGTAGCGTTGACCTATACCCGTGATGGCGAACTTATGGCAAGCATGCCACAGGTGGCACATAGGGCCATTTGTGTTGCCATGCAAGCTGCTGGCAAACTTGCCTCATTGCGCATGTGCACGCCTCACAGCTGATTTTTGGCTGGTTTGAGGCCTTTATTGGCCTCCCAAAGGCTTCTGCAGGCTTCAGCAAACTTTGTAGGCCAAAAACTAGCCCTGTTTCATCACTTATGCTTTTTTGGAAAAACAGAAGTGATGAAATGGGGCTAGTTTTCAGCCTGCAAAGCTTGCAGAAGCCTTCCTCAAGCCTTTGGGAGGCCAAAAATCAGCCGTGAGGTGCAGTGCAGGTAAGGGGACAGTGGGTGGGTGGATGGATTGTGCGTGCATGCGTAGGGGGTGTGGGGGCACGCGCATTGCCTTCTGAGTGCTGGCACGCGAGTGCAAGCATGCAAGTACACACAAAATTTTTGGCACAGGAGCTCAAAAGGTTAGCCACTACTGACCTATACATACAGTCTTTCTGGATTTTGGCTAAAACTAACTTTGCTCCTCAGGATGCTATCTATCCCTTCACTTTGGGCCATGTCTTGATTCTGTGTGGAGAAAGTATGAACTCTGAAGCCATATTTTCCTCTCCCAGATATACTGCCCAATGCATTGGCATATACATCAGCAAGTTGTGATGGTTCCCCAAATTTGTTCTTCCATTTGGGGCCACCAATTCCTGCTTTCCTCTTTGCTTTCAACTCTATGTGATCCATCAGCACACTATACAAGCAGTGCCACCCCAGCACAACGTGCCGTCACTGAATGGAGGAAGAAAAAGTGTGAAGAAAATGGACAGATATGATAAAAGCCAGGACTGGTAAGAACAATTCCAAAAGATAGGACAGGCAAGACCCAATATAAAAGAAACAGGATATTTAAACAAAAGAAATGAAAAAGGGCACTTAGGTCTGACAGAAACCATCAGCTGAATATCATTTTAAGGAGCCAAAGCATGGAATGAAGCTTTCAGTCAAAATTTGCTTTTTCTACCAGATTTGCAGAAGATTTGTGGCAATTTGTGGAAGGATTCCTGCCAATAGGAAATCCACCAAGCACTTCACCTTGGTTTGTCCTGCAATAAACTGATCGGGCAGCACCACTCACTGCCCTCATTAATGAGACAGAGTACAGTAGAGGTTGGCTATGCAGACAGAGTAAATAATGCTGGCACACTTTTGGATCACCTCCCAGACAGGAAGAAAGCAGATTAAACTCGTTCCCAGGATGTGTCAAAGCATTCCCTTTAAACAGCAATCAACACTTTTGTGGACTGTACAGTTTTAATCCAACCCACCACTGATGCATATATGTTGTCTTCTCTTAGTATGAAGCACTAAAGCTATTAATGCATAAATGCTTCTGTTACTAATACATTGGGATATTCATGCTAAACTTCTCACAAAATGTATAGCTGCAGTCAGATAAGGAGAAAAATGTATGAAAGTACATATTATCCATTGTCAGAAATAGTGTGTCCTTCAGGTCATAAACCTATACCATTTCACTGCATAACTGAATAATTACTTGCTCTTTTGTACAGAAACTTCATTGCACATGATAAATGTGCTTAGGATTGCAGTCATAAAGCACTTTCTTCTTGTGTAAAGAGAAATTAAAGTCAGTAGCTATATTTGCATTCAGATTTTTTTTCTTACTGCTGACCAATTCATGTATTGCTTTTGTGAAATAATTGGTCTTTTCCACTTCCCCTGAAAAAAAAAAAAGAAAGAAGAAAGGAGAAACTTAAGAAACAAGTAGCTAGCAAAGGAACACGGTTTCATACCCTATGATAGCACTGCCCATTCGCCAATATTTTTATAGTATCCATGATCTGTATTAACAGCAAAGCCCTGTTTTTCTTAAACAACAAATTAGGGAATCCACAATAAGAAATGAATGTGTATTTGCCCAAATACAGGTAGTCCTCAACTTGCAACCATAATTGAGCCTAGGGGTGGGATATGATCGGGTTAACTACCGGTTTGGGATTTACAAGCTTCCCTGCCCGCTGTGAGCCCTACATCTGTTAATTATCATTAGCATGCTGTGTGCCAGAAGCAGCCTTTGAAACAGTCCTCTTTTTTTGTTTTTTAATTGCAGCTGTGCCTTGTTCAGCAGCTGAAGTTGAAAAATCAGGAAATAAAGATCAGGTAAGAGCCCAGGCGGGCGGGTGGGCAAAAACATCAGCAAACATAGAACTGGTTCTATGTCTGCTGCTCTTCAGAGCTACCGGTTCTACAGAGGTGGACAGAACCAGTGGAAACCCTTCCCTGATTGAGCCCAATATTTCTGTGGCTAAGTGAGACACTTGTTAAGTGAATTTTATGACTTTTCTTGCCATGGTTGCTAAGTGAATTACTGCAGTTGTTAAGTTAGTAATATATTTATTAAGTGAATCTGACTTCTCCATTGACTCTGTTTGTCAGAAGGTCACAAAAAGTGATGACATGATCCTGGGATACTGCAACCGTCATAAATATGAGTCAGTTGCCAAGTGTTTGAATTTTGTTCACGTGACCATGGGGATGCTGCAATGGTTGTAAGTGTGAAAAACAGCCATAAATCACTTTTTCAGTGCTGTTATGTAACTTTAGTCATTAAATGAACTGTTGTAAGTTGAGGACTATCTATATAGCTTAATGGGATTGAATCTGGTTTTCCTGTTTACTTATTATTCATTTCAAACTGAAGTTAAAAAATACTTTCACCATCACCATCATCATCACCATCACCACCACCACCACCACCACCACCATCATCATCATCATCAAACACTTCTAATCTATAATCTATAATAATAATATAAAACAAGAAATCTAATTTCTAAAACTATTGTGGGTAGATTTTTTTTGAATGAACCATAGCACGGCTGACCTCTTGTGGTAAGTGGGTGGAAAAAGCTTCAGTGATATTGCCTCTTCCCTATGAAACCTGAAATTGATTTCTAGCATAAAGACTACATCTTCATTTTAGCAAATAGGCACCAGGAGAATGCTTGTGTTCATGCTTGTGTTCTGAAATATTTCCTTTATTTGTCTTTAGAAAAGAAAATTTAATTATGAACAAAATAAGAATTATGTACTGGTTAGGAATTAATGTAATCAGGAAGCTTATACAGAAAGCACTTTATGACAACCATCTTAAATCAGTCAAAAATAAGTGTAGCTTAGCTGAGTTTTCCAACAGAAAATGAAAATGATTGCTTCAGACAACAAAGGAACAATCAAAGAATCTTGATAGACATGCCCCTTGTGTCCATGGCAACACTGCTGACGAGTAATAGTCTCAAAGCATTATGTCCACAATCTCCACTTCATATATTCTCCGGGCCTGGAAGAATCCAATACATTCATAGTAATATTGAATACATATACAAGAACACCTGATGGAACCATCACAACACAGATTTCATAAACAGGACAACCTTTAGGCTTGTCTGGAAAATTGAAAAAAAAAACCACCCTAAAGAAGCCAGTGGTTTAGTCACAATGTCTACATGACTAAACGTTTGTATCTAAAACTCCTTTATGTCATAGTGACTCAATTTGCAAAACACATTAACATATCAACAAGGACATCCTATTTAAGCCCAGCACATGAACTAAAACAAGCAAAAGAGCAGAATCCTGTATTCTTGGGAAAGGACTTTCTTTCTAAGGCTCCCTGTTTTTTTCCAGGGGGGGGAAAAAACCTCATCTAAAAAACAAACAAACTTTTTTCCACATCCTTTTTTCTCTCTTTCCGTTATTTCTATGAAATTGGATCTAGCAAAGAAAACAGGCTCCAATGAAACTAAGAAAAACATTTCCCTGTAAGGATCATTGCTCTGTGAGGCGGGAAGATACAGCTGAGGAGAAAAAGTCTAATCTTTCTCTCTTCATATATTCTGAGCCTTTATGATTCCCCCCCTTCTTTTTCAACTTTTAGGTATTCAACTTTTAGGTCATTTATAAAACATCTTTCCAATGTGGCAATGAAGAATAGAAAAATATAAAATGTATTTTTCGATATGGTGAAATATAGAATATAATATATAAAATATTTAAAAATATTTTATAACATATAAAACACGCTATAAAATGCTAGATAAAAATATAACAAAGAATTTTTTCTTTCTTTTCAAATTTTTAGTCAGTGCAAGAATTTCAACTGGAGGGTTAGGTAGTTACTGGGGAAAGAAGAAATAATCTGAGCATTTGCCCCCCTTCATTGTGAAAATTAAGTGTTTGCCACACTATAAAATTGCTGCTGGGACACCTGATTTTTATTTTCCAGCTATGGAGATTTTGAGAAACATTGCAACATAATGTAGAAGGTGACAGTAATCCTTTCTTTCTTCTTAATCATTATTATTGCCTAGTTCATAATTCATTTACCTTATGACACAAATGATATACATGTAAACATTTACAAGAGATATGAAAAATGCTCATGCCTGAACTTCTATGATTTGGTAATGAGGGAAATCCTAACTGAGCATGGAATACCTGGAGACAATCCACTTGCTTGCTAACAGAACCTTGATTGTATTGATGAGACTGTTCTATAGTGGATCATAGGGCTTTTAAGAGGAATTTGAGAAAAATGGTCACCCTTTAAGATGTGCTGAAATTATACATATTCCATAAATAAACAAAACACACTAGTGCACAACAGTTTAGCATTGCGGTTAATATAATTAGCCTTCTAACGTTTATCTAAATAAATAATTTTAGTCTGAGGACTTTTCATGGACTTTCAGAGTGATTCTCTCAGCTCTGATACAGATTTCTTTTGCATTCAGAGTCCTGTGACAGGAGATTTCGAGTGCAGCAGAACTGTAATTACCAGTATTCACCAATGTGAACACATCCAGATGAATAGTTAATTGCATACAAAGGTCCCACTGACATCACTGTGAAATTGTATTGATAGTATTTCAAGTCAATTGATTTTTTAAAAAAAATTCAGTAAAATAAGCAAAACAAAGAGAAAGGCCCGAACTTGCATTTTTCAGATGATCTGTGTTATTGGATGCAATATTATAAGTCATTTTTAAAAAGAAATAAAACCAAAATCTGGAAGAACAAATGAATTATGCTAGGCCACTTTATTATGTTTATAGAATATGGGAACATTAAAAGCAAAAAGAGCTATATGGCTGACTATGAGGGAAAAAACATCCAAAATCTTTGGAGTCAATAATCTTGTTATGCCAATCGATATTATAAAAAATCATAGCAAGATTTTGAGTTTCAAAACTTTCTTTGGGCAAGTTACTAAAAAGAAAGAAAGGAGAAAATAAAATATGCTTGATCACGAGTCCATGTCTGTACAAGTAAAATTGGATGGGAAGATAAAGAGTCTCCAGATATGCACATTGGGGCCAAGGCAGGGGTGGGATTCTACCAGTTTGCACCTATTCACTAGAACCGGTTGTTAACATTCTAAGCAGTTTGGAGAACCGGTTGTTGGAAGAAATTACTAGCCTAATCCTGTAAGGAAGGCAGCAAGGAAACATTCTGGTGTTGCTTACAGAAACTGCCTCTCCGTTAACCCTTGTTACATTCTTGGCAGGACTAGACTTCTTATCTCANGAAAAAAGTGACTTATGACCATTTTTCACACTTACGACTGTTGAAGCATCCCCACAGTCATGAGAGGCCAGGTGAGGAGATGTGTGCTTCGATGTGAGTGATATTGAGTTGGCCACACCCAGGCAAAACCATGATCACCAAGCCACACCCACCAATTAAGCCAGAACTGGTTGTTAAAAGAATTGAATCCCACCCCTGGGCCAAGATGATACAGAACAGTGTTAGGCTGTAGTAACATTAACTTAAAGAAGCTCTTGAGTGGAGTTGAAAGCTTGGTAACTTCGTAGCCGCATTGATGCAGCTATATCACTACTATCTCCTTTAGGGAGGTCTTTTTTCATTCCTCAGTGTAGCTTACAACTCTGGAAATTTCTCATGGTCTATTCAAGTACAGATCAACCCAGGTTAACCATACTTTCTTTGCAGCTGGAATCTGAGCAGGGGTGGGATTCCACTGGTATAAAAACCAGTTTGGTGATCGTGCGCGCTCAGCATTTCAAAAAGGTTTTATTCAGTCCCTGTGACTAAAACAGCTGAACAAACCGCTCTGCCATACGAATCAGCTATCCTCTCACAAAAGGGAATAAAGCGCAGGAAAGAGGAGGGGCGGGTGGGCGGGCAGGCCCACATGCTCGTGGCAGCGAACTGGTTTGCTGCCAGCTGATCTTCAAAGCAAGGGGTTCACCAAATCGGTAGAATTCCATCCCTGAATCTGAGTGTCAGCAATATCTCACACATGTTGTTTATCATCTTTAGTTCAGGATGGGGTAGCACTACCCTAGATAGACCCAATACCCAACAGTCACAACTCATGTTCAAAAAGCATGTGGCAGTTGTGGCTTTGCATATCTTCATCATATTTGGTGTGCCAATTGCACCCTTTTCTAGATCATAACACCCTGCACTCATTCAGGTCATCTTTTGCCTGGATTATGGCAATATGCTATACATGGGGCTACCCTATTCAGAAGCTAAAATTGGTATAGAATGCAATAATGCAGTTTTGGAGACTCCTAGGGTCGACTGTTATGTGAACTGCACCGGCTGCCGATCTGTTTTTGGGTGCAGTTCAAGGGGCTGGTTATAGTTTAAGGTCCTTTTATGGCATCAGTCTAGATTATCTGTGGAAGCATTTTCCCCCAATGAGATTGGCCTTGTCCCATTTGTGCTGGTAGAAGGGGCCTGCTGCAAACTTCATCAGTTAAGAAATTTTGGCTGGTGGGATGCAGGAGAAGACGCTCCCTGCCATGGCTTTGAAACATCTTAGCTCAGGAAGGTGGTTGCAGTGGCAGTCAGAAATGGCCACCACAAAGAAGAGCTCGACCGGGAAAGAATGTGCAGGAGGAAGATAAGAAGAGAAAGATTTGGTTGACTGGGTCAAACAGCAAAAGCAACAAATAAGATACCCTGGAATTTAAACTTAACAACATTGTTCCCAAA
>BHFT01041615.1:0-17070 GCA_004320025.1 Laticauda laticaudata | reverse complement strand
AGGCCAGCGCCAGCAGAAGAAGCACCAGCAGATAAGCACGTCAGCATCAGAGCAGCTCGCCAGCAGAGTAAAGCACCAGCAGAAGCCCCTCAGCACCAGGCTTAGCCGCAGCGCCACAGGAAGGCCCCAGAAGAGTCAGGTCCGAGCAGGCAGAAGCTCCCAAGCAAAGCTAGTAGTCATAGTGGCCAGGTCGTGGGAGGGTGGCCCGTCCCTTCTTGCCAGGCTGGCAGCAGAGGCACAGGGCTTTCCTCTTCTTCCCCATGGTGTTGGTGGAGCTGTGTCTCGGCAGCAAGGTCTTTCCTCTGAATGGTGACCTGCTTGCGAAGCTGCCATCCCTTTTATCCACGGGCTGATGGCAGTGATCCTCCCGCATGCGCGATTGAACGCTTTGCATCCGCCAGGCATCTGCTAGCATTCGCTAGGCTTCCGTGCATGCATCTCTTCATCCGCGTAGCATCCACTCTGCATCCGTTTGCCTTCCATTGCATGTTCTGCTATTGCTTGCCTCCCCCGGAAGCCTGCGGATGTGCCATCCGCGTTCCATCTGCTTCCATCCGTCTTCCATCCACTAAGGCTTCCTGGAGCATCTGCTTTACATCCTGGCTATGTCCTCTCCCCGTCCGTTCCTTTCCATTGTTGTCCGCTCTGTTTATGCAAATTTGGGGCACTTTTGAGAGCTGATAACAATGGATGAAAAATTTTCTTGTCTGCTGTGTCCTTTTTACATACGTTTTACATCCGTTGGCCTATGTGACAGGCCCTTAACATGTATAAGCCACAGTATGCCTTCTAGGGTAATACAAATGATGCAATTACAATAATAACTTGCCTCGCTATACTACCTACCAAATTGTCCCAGTGGGTGATGAGAGATGGACTCCTTACACGTAAAGCAAATACGTGTCTATATTAGTACACTATACTATTGTACTATAGTACACTATAGTATAAATTGGAGAAAGGAAAATTTTTAGTAGCTGTAATTTCAGGAAAGCTTGGAAGACCAAAACTAAGAATGAAGTGGGTAGTGCCAACCATAATTTTGATTTTCACTTTTTTGGTGGATTGAATTTTTCTTTTTTCAAACATTACATTAAGCCTACTTTACAGCTTTAGTGTGCTGCTGTTGTTTACCATTTTAAAATGTGGTAATCAGAAAGTGCTTTAGGTACAAAAACATGTATTCTCAGTGCTGAAAATGTATATGTTTTCTTTACAATTATTACTGTACATAGACATATACAAATATTGAGCAGCATATTGTCCTAAAGGTAGAGCTTTTGCCTCACAACCAGGAGGCTATGAGTTCGATCCTAGGTAGAAGAAGATATTTCTTTCTCTGGGTGCAAAGAGAAAACACCTGCTGTGAGTTCTGCATAGGTATTAGGAAGGGCACCTGGCCAGTAAATGCTCATTTCCATTCAGTCACCCTGACTCCACCCCGATGCAAGGGATTACAAGGATTATAAAGGAAAAAAATAGACATATGCAAATATTGGCTTGCATGATGAGTGAAAAAAATCAATTTGAAAATCAGTGTATCCCAAAACAAGGTAGTTGTGTTTGACAGGAAAAATGAACAACTGCAAATTATACACAAATGACAAGCAATTAAAACAAGTTGATAAATATATGTATCTTAAATGATTAATATCAAAGCTTTACTGAAAGAACAAAATAATAGCTCAATTTTGCCTAATTTTGTTATGGAAAATTACAAATACATGAGAAGCATAACAGTAGTTTGAAAGCAGTGGGAATGAAAAGAGAGAGAAAGAAGTCAAGAATATAGAAATACTGAATACAGTATGAATAAAGTATGTTGAAGTGGCATCTGCACAGACATTGAGGCAGTGCCTATGACCACATAATGAGAGATAGGGTCTCAAGTGTGCACCTGCAGTCACCATCTGGATTATTATTTTTGACTAGCACCGCCCACCAACCATCCCCTGGACTGATAACCCAACCTGATTTAGTCACATGGAGAGAATGAATGAGGGTTAAATTAAAAAAAAAAACACCAAATATTTTACTACTTCAAAATAAACCTTACTTATTTTAGGTATTTTATGACTTAAACATATAATCTATTTTTCATCTATTGAGATTTTATCTTTGACCATGGAAGATTCTATCTACTGTATGTTTGATCTAAAAGATCTATAGGTGCAAATTGAGGGGAACTGAATGAATGCTGAGCATGAAAGAAGGATGTTTCTGCCTTATAATAGCTGTTTCCTTGCTTCCTTTCTGAATGTAGAGTTACTTGGTTGATCAGCAGCCAGCACACTCTAAACAGCAGGATGAATGTGAGGTATGTAATAGAACTTTTATTAACAGGCCCATTGGCTTATGAATAATGCAATTACATAAGTCTTCTCATGGTCTTCAGCTTTAAGCTCTGAATGCTCCTGTGGACCATTTAAAGCATTGGAATGTGCTATTACCAAACTTCTAGTACAGAAATAGGTTTCACCCCATTTAGTTTCATTATCCATATATTTGCTTCCCATACGGCTTCTTTGTGAATTTCTAAAAAGGGATGCTTTAAATGAATTTTGACTATTAGTCTACTAATTTAAAGTTGAGACAATTTTTAACATTGTTAAAATGTTATTGTTGCTTTACACTGAGGAGGAATTGTATGCAAAAGCAAACACCTGGGTAAGATAAATCAATCAAAAGGTGGCTCACTTTTCTACGATACATTACTATATTTTTATATTTCTTTTCTCGAAATTATTGCATAAAAGACAGAGTCAAAATTCCTTTTGCCAAAGGGACTCTGCAAAAGACATTGGAATATTTGGTAAACTTTAATAGCAATTAATTAATGCCACTTGGAACTTATTGATAAGTGAAAGGTGAATTCTCATTCTCCATCTTTATCTGCAGCATGAAAGTTTATCTACCTTTTTCTATCCTTGCTCTGAATTATTCATTTCTAAATCTCATGAGTTTCCAAATACATCCTGCAGCCTTTCCTGTCAGAATTTGGGAGTTACAAAAGACTTAATGTGTTTAGATAAGAAATGTCATATGTGAATTCATATTAAAATTAAATGAGACATTACATTTGCAGATGCTTTTCTGGGGAGTAGAGGAAAGGGAAAAATATTTTTGCTTTATGTAATTTGCTACATGATGCTTTCTTTATCCATCATCATAGTAATAATTTGAAAATCAGGACTGTTTGCTCTACATAAGTATAAATGAAAGATCTGTACAAAAATAATTGTAAACTAAGCTAATCTTATGGTCAGTTGGATCGGTTCATCTGGAAGATGTGTTCTGGTGAGTTGAGTTGATATTTATACCTTAAATGATTAACTTAGATATAATTTCTAACTTAGACATAGTTATGGTCTATTATACAAAATCTTTTATGTGATAGAAGTAATATGTAATAATAGCCAGAAAACTGAACTTTAGAATATTGAAAAAGCATGTGGATGCTCTGAAGGTGTAGCTTGCTTGCTTCTTTGTTTTATATTTTATTTTGTTATTTGATTGTATTATATTATTTTATTATTTTCCGTATCTTGCCTTTATTGTTTTTGCAAATAACAGAAGGCAGTGAACATATCCAACACACCTTCTTCTTTCTGTTTACACCACAACAACAATCCTTTGAGATTGGTTGAGAGAGTGATTGTCCCATGGTTACCCAGCCGGCTTTCATGGTAAAGGTAGGACTTGAACTTACAGTCTGCTGATTTCTAACCAAGCGCATGAACCACTAGACTGAACTGGCTCTATTTAGTAAAATTTAAGTTTCCCTAAACTGCAGTGGTGAAAGTTCTTCTACTAACAGATAGGAAGAAATAAATTGTATACAGATAGATCTATTTACATCCAAAATTGACAGAAAGGCCATGCATGCATCATTTATGAATGTGAGCAGAAAGGGGACTCCGCCAGTATGGATCATCTTGCTTTGATGGTGATTCTGAGCTGGAAATCCGCTGTAAATAAACTGGTTAGCAATGATCTAGTTTTGTATAAATCTGGCCAAACTACTTTTTATTGCAAAACCACTTGGGATAAAACTAAATAACTTGACCTATATGGGATGTATAGGAAATAAATATAATAAACCACAAGCATTATATTGAATACATTCTCCTGCTGTGCTTATTCATATGACTGATTATTCAAATTAAGTTTCCAGTCTTGGAACTGATAAGAGCACAGACAAAATATAGCATCAGGATACCACTGAAGATAAGAAAAAGCTTCACTTAGAAGTGCCGCAACCTCCCTGGCATGATCTATTAATTCAATATAAGAAAAACATTGAATCAGTTCTAAGAGGAATGAATTAACAATCTGTATCTAGATTTTGTAGTAAAGATTATTTATAGTAATAATACTCCACTGAAGAGCAAGCTATAAAAAAGAAGAAAACAGAATAAGAAACACAGTTCATTAAAAAAATAGGAAAGCCGGCCTTATTAACATCAGGCTGCAAACATGTCATATTCAAAATCCCCATTGGTTTGTGCTCACTTCAGACTTAAAGGGCCTGTCACAGAGGCCGATGGATGCAAAAAGTATGTAAAAAGGAAACAGAGGACAATAAAATTTTCCATCTGTTGTTATCCGCTCTCAAAAGTGCCCCAAATGTGCATAAACAGAGTGGACAACAACGGAAAGGAATAGACGGGGGGAGGACGTATCCGGGATGTAAAGCGGATCCTCCATGGAAGCCTAGTGGATGGAAGTGGATGGAAGCGGATGGCACATCCGCAGGGCTTCCGGGGGAGCACAGCGAAGGGGACATGCAGCGGGAAGGAATGGATGCAGAGCGGATGCCTACAGGATGACGCGGATGCATCACAGACGCCTAGCGGATGCCTAGTGGATTTCTAGCAGATGCAAAGCGTTCACTGTGCTGCATGCGGGGAGGATGCATTGCGTAAGCCCCACGTGGATATAAAAGGATGCAGCTCGCAAGCAGGTCACCATTCAGAGGAAAGACCTGCTGCCAGACACAGCTCCAGCCAACAACCATGGGGAAGAAGAAGAAGCCTGTGCCTATGCTGCCAGCCCTGGCAAGAAGGGACAGGGCCACACCCCTACCCACTGGCCCTGCCTCTGCTTCTGCTGGTGTTTCTGCTGCTGTGGCTGACTTTGCTGGTGCTGAGGCTTCTGCTGGTGCTGCTCCTGGTGCTGGTGCTGGTGCTTCTGCTGGTGCTTACTATGATGTGCACGGCTCCTGGTGCTGGTGCTACTTGCTGGTGCTTTACTCTGCTGGCGCTACTCCTGGTCCTGCTGGTGCTGCTGGTGCACCTGTGGTCCTGCTTGGTGCTGCTGGTAACCTGGTCTGCTGTCTGCTGGTGCTTACTCTGCTGGTGCTGATGCCTGGTGCTGCTTCGGTGCTGCTTTTGCTGGCTGCCTGTTGTTGTTGTTGCTGCTGCTGTTGTTGCTGCTGCTGCTGATGGTGGTGTGGTGGGAGCAGCCCCTACAACCTCCAAAGCCCCTCTGATGAGGGCCCCAGAAAGCCCTGCCAGAGGGAGAAGAGCATATGCGAGATAAGGAAGGAGGCAATACTCCATCGAAGAGAACATGAGGATGAGGTGTGCTCGAATGGCTGAGCGGAGAACGAGTAACTATGCGGAAGGGACACAAGCTCTATCGAGACATCAAGAGAAGGCAGGTGGCTGGAGAGAGAAGGCAGAAAGCCTGGGCTACACTTCGGAGGTCCTTCTCGGGTGGTGGATGCACATGCACACCCTGGTACGGAAGCTGCAACCTCAAGAAGTCTGGCCAGGCGCGCGTCAAGCTCACCGACCAGGAGACCTACGTGATGGCCAAGTTGCAGATTCTTGGAGGGTGAGATCCGCCACCGAGGAGCAGCCCTTCTGTCTACCTCTCTTCTCAGGCAGCCCACAGAGAGCCAGTCATCTTCTGGCCAAGAGTCAGCTCCTGTGTCCAGGCAGGTATTTGTGGAGCGTGCCACGATGGAGACCCCCCTGACAGCTGCACTCCCATGGCGGAGCGTGTGGAGGACCCCCTGAGCAGTGGGAGCAAGGAGAGGGCACTGCACCAAGAGACCAACCACCCCCACCCCCAGGTCCACCTCCACAGAAAGTAGGCAGAGAGCCAGACAGGAGGGGCAGAGCCACACTGTCCTGTGCTGGAGATTCAGGGACACATCAAAAGCAGCGTAGATCTCCTCTATCAGCTGGTATACACTGACATACCATCCTTTAACAGAAAGCCCTTCCTCACCTACGTCAACCAGACCCTCATAGACATGTCCGATCCCAGTACCAGGTTCATAAAGGAGAGGATCACAGGTCTTCTGCACAACCCTCCAGGCCCAGCTGAAACCTGCTCCGACCCAGTCCAAGGTCTGCTCCTCCACCCCAGTGATGTCACAAGCCGTTACCAAGGCTTTCCACAGGCCCTCACCTACCAAGGCTACCGCTACCAGGAGTTTCCAGCACCACAGGCAGCCCTTTCCAGTCCAGGCACAGGTTCATCGAATCCCACCGATGCCACATGATGCCACCGACACCACAGGATGCCACCCACACCACAGATGCCACCCACGCCACAGATGCCACAGATGCCACCCATGCCTCACCTCACTCAGCTGCAGACCAGACACCCCACTACACTCCTCCTTCCTCTTCCCCACAGCCAAGCCAGGCCTCAGAACATCTGTCATCGGTCTTGGGACTGACACCCCATGTCATGGAGGAAGGGGCTCTCAAGATCACGGACTGAGCCAGCTGTCTGAGAGCTTCCCCACACACCATCCCTGTTGTCCTCTCGGGCCGGCACCCCAATGCTGCCTCAGACCAGCACTCCAGCAGCAGCAACCATCACAAGCCTGGACCCTTCACCCCTGAGATGATGGGCATGCCTCAGAGTGACTGAGAAGAGTGCCAGAGACTGGGTTGCTACCTGTTGACTTTATCTTTTCTTGGACACTTTACTTGGGTCATTTTGCTTTTACAGTTTGTTATTAATAAAGTTATCTTTGCTTCACACACTTGGTTCAGTTCTTTTAGTCAATAAAAGTCTTGCGTGGAAACTTTTAGAAATGGTTTAAGCCTTTGCATGCTTGTGGGATGGGTAAGGATAGCAGTGGGGATGGGTAGGGATACTTGTGGGATGGGTAATAGCTGTTGGAATGGGTTAGGATACCTGTGGGATGGGTAATAGCTGTGGGATGGGCAGGGATACCTGTTGGCATGGGTAATAGCTGTGGGATGGGTTAGGATAGCAGTGGGATAGATAAACCTCCAGTGCAAGCATAGTGGGACTGTATGGTCCACCCTCCCAGATGCCACACCTCTGGCCCTTTATTATCAATAAACAATGTAATCATTCATCAACACATTTCAACATAAACACAATTCTTTATTAAATGCCCTGTTCATTGGAGGGCCACTCAACATCCATGGCACAATCTCATCAGTGTGATGAGACAGGCTGAAGGAAGCATCCATTAAGCATCTACCATCCTGTCTTGCCATTCCACTGTCCAGCTGGGGAGTTGCACCAGTGTTTCAGGAGATTGCGCTACTTCTTCCCTTCACGTGAAGCTCTGTTGGGGCAACCCTACGATGAAGTAGGGCACATCTTGTGTGTTGCTGGCAGGGGGTCTGAATCTGGGAAGCCCATGATGAGATTTTGTTCCAGCCCCTCCTTGAGGTGACTGGTGTTGTATACCTGGGCATCTGAAGCTGACGCCTAGATCGTGCATCTTTGTGAACGCATCGCATGTACACATGAACTGTAGTAGTCTAGCATCGACCATGGCAAAGAGGATGATGCTGAAGAAGCCCTTGTAGTTGTGATAAGTGGACCCTGACTTGGCTGGAGCTTTGCAGGCCACGTGCTTGCCATCTATGGCTCCAACGATGTGGGGGAAGTTCCACTTCTGATACTACTGCTCTGCAACTTTCTCCCAGCTTCTTCAGTGGAGGGGCAGTGGAAGAGCTCCTCCAGGTATTCTTCGATGATAGCCTGCACCACTCTTTCTGACCACAATGCTGATGATGTTGTGTGGCACCCTCCAGGCATACTGCATGCTCCTGTACGTGGTCCTGGAGGCCAGGTGGCGCAGAATCAGTGCCACCTTCAGCCCGGGGTCCAGGGTGGGCCGGATTGGTGTTTGCCTTGGTCAACCTGGTCTCAGCCACTCCACAACTTCGTCAAATATGGCTGGCGGCATCCTCATGAAGTTCTGGAATGCACGAGAATCTTTGTTCCTCAGCTCCACCATCAGCTTGTTATACAGTCCGATACTCGGCTGTTCTCGCGATCCATCTTCGGATCCAGACACTTCTGGGATGCCTCCTTTTCTTCCCGTAGAACAGGTGAAAGAGCTGTAGAGGGCTTCGCACTGTTGTAGAACGATGCTGGCTACCAAAAGGGTGATTGATGATCCTAGTGGGAGATGATTGAATGCTGTGGAAGAGCAAGAGCAAGATGAAGGCTGAGAGAGTCTGCACCGCAGGGCTGCTGGACTGAAAGTGAGATCCAGGTGATTTTCTCCCTCTTTTTATAGGCAATATAGTTTTCCGCTAGGTTGTCCTTTTGCATCCTGTAGACATCCTGCAGACATTCCTAAATATCTGAGATACATTGCCTATACGAACTTTTTTTTTCCGTTTAATGCTTTCTATGCGAGCTGCATCCGATTTCATCCTTTCTACGTCCGGCTACTAATGCTGCTAATGTTCAGTGTCCATTTCACTTCCTCCTGTGTATGTTTTCCGCTGGAGCGGATGCGAGTTGCGCGGATGCGCAGCAGAGATCCTAGCGGATATAGTGGATGCATAACAGATGACTTCGGACATTATACCGGTGTTTCCCGTGTGCATAGTGGATGTATAACGGACATGTTGGATACTTTATCACTCAAAAAGTTTTGTGCAGCTCAAAACTTTTTGAGTGGATGAAATGTCAGTAGACAGATGCTGGACGGATAGAGGGTATGAAAAACGGACGCAGTGAGTACAGAATGGATGCATCTCATTAACCAACGGATGGCAAGTGTTTCTCTCCATTTTGCATCCTCTTTCCATCTGTTGGTGCTGTGTAACCTGGGCTTAACTCTGAATAAACCCTGGAATTTTTCAATTAACCTCCTTGATTTGTTTTAATTTGCTAAAAATATAAGTATAAATGAAACCCTTAATTCACTTAATCATCACTGGGCTGTAATTTGCCCAAAGTTGACAAATTATTTTTGATCATATTTTTCTCAATATGTTGACTGCCCTACAAAATTAAAAAAAATGTCATGGTTTATTATATAATTCTTGGATTAGTTTGCCTGTCAACAATTGGAAGAACCTGACTGATTTAGGGAAGGATTAGCTTTGATATTTTGGTGAAAGTTCAGCAAAGTATTCCAGGACTATAGAAAAATTGGCAAGGAAGAGGGGGACGGAGGGAGGGAGGAAAAGAGGGAGGGAGAGAGAGAGAAGCCTGGAAAAAGGCAATAATGAATCACGTCCATACTCCTTGCCAAAAAATTTATACAGGTAGTTCATCTGGCCATCAGGAGTCAAGCAGAATTCCAGGATAATTTTTTTCAGTATCTGAGAACAAAATTCTGATATACATATAAATTATGTGATAGATTAGCCAATTTTTGCAATAGTGCTGTAAAGGAAGAAGGTATATTGGATATGTTAACTGCCTTGTGCTATTTGTAAAAATAATGAAGATGCCTAGAAAACAAACCCTGAATATTTTTGCTATGTGAGAAATATTTACTTTAAAAAATGTCCCCCCCAAAAGGTGAAGGAGTTCGATCTGGGGAATGAGATAACATTGCAGCTCCAAATACATCTTCAGCCTATTCAGGCAATATATGAGGTCTAAGCTTTTTGGGTCATAATAACAATCCCTTTCACTACTCCCATTTGCCTTGTTATAATTATAATTATCATTACAAGTAGTCCTTGACTTACAACAATTCATTTAGTAACTGTTTAAAGTTACAACAGCACTGAAAAAAGTGACATGACCATTTTTCACACAACTATTGCAGCCATTTTGATCATGTGATCAAAATTCAGATGCTTGGCAACTGATTCATATTTATGACCATTGCAGTATCCTGGAGTGATATTATCACTTTTTATGGCCTTCTGACAAGCAAAGTCAATGGGGAATCCAGATTCACTTAACAACTGTGTTACTAACTTAACAACTGCAGTGATTCACTTAAGAATTGTGCCAAGAAAAGTGGGGTAAAACTCACTTAACAAATGTTTCACTTAGCAACATAAATATTGGGTAATAAGTTGTGGTAATAAGTTGAGGACTACCTGTACTGACATCCTCAAGCAAAAAAAAAAGGGAAAAGGATAACAATTTTGAGAACACATCTGTTCCATGGTGCAAATAAAGTACTCTTATCTTTCCATCCTATCATCAAGTTGGAAGAAGAAACGAGAGCATGTGATTTTTGTGTTCTGAATTATTTTATAGGTGGAAAAAAATTAAGGAAAGTATGCAGGCTACAACTTTTGGAATTTTTTCCTTCCCTTTCAAAGCAGCTCCATTCCCAAGTCATCTGTTGGGAACAAAGAGGGAGAGGCTTAGAATGGTATAACAGGAAAAATTCAGAGTCTTTACTCACCTGTTTTTCTCATTTGAACTAAATAATTTTTATACTGGATTTACTAATGGTTAGAATGCAGTATTGCAGGCTAACTGCCCAAAACCTGTAAATTAAGCCTGATGGGTTTAAGATTGCCTCAGCTTTCCATCCTTCCAAAGTCAGTAAAATTGTTGGGAGCAATATGCTGACATTATCAACTGCTCCAGTGGTGGGATTCAAATATTTTTACTACCGGTTCTGTGGGCATGGCTTGGTGGGTGTGGCAGGAGAAGGATACTGTAAAATCTCCATTCCCACCCCACCCCACTAATCTGCTTTCTAGCTCTGTTCTCCTGTGCAGGGCAACAAAAGAAGACCCAGCTGATCAGCTGGGACTTGGAGGCAGAGAATAGATAGGGGCAGGGCCAATCAGAGGTGGTATTCCAAACTATTCAAAATATCCACTTCCGGTTCTCCAAAACTGGTCAGAACCTGCTCAGGGATTGACCTGCTCAGAGATTGCTAAAAGCACTAGGGAGTGGCATATAAGTCTGAACTGCTATTGCTATTCTCCAGTCCTTGGCTGGATCTCATCATATTTTTAACTCATGCTTTATTTAACTTTTCGCATCACATCAGATTTGATCAATTTCAATTCTAATGATGGACAGACAGGGTCCTAAATCTTTTTACAGTATTCTTTCCAATATTCTGTTAGGTTGGGAAGAATAAAAATATTTGGAAATGTAGTAGCCACATTGACACAAAGTATGTACATATGCCTGTCAATATATCTAAGATTGAAATTCTCAGCATGTTTATCTGGGAATACCAAAACTTTGGAACCCAATTATTACTTCTGAATAATTATGTTTTGTACTAACCTTGCTTGGATTTATGACTACCAGCTAATTCCTTGACATCATCTCCACTGATCATCAAAGGTGTCTTCTCCTGCCACTGTTTTACTCAGAAGGTCACCTAATGTCTGATTTCGAATCTTTTATTTTATTCTCCTTGCCAGTTTCTGCCTGTAGGAATAATTATTATGTCAGCATTCCAGAAAACCTCCACTCCAACAAATAACTCAGAAACAGACATCCTCTCAAAAGTTCTGTTCTATTTGGATAGTAAACTGGCACATCTGGAGAATCATGAATCTGAAAGTTCCAGAGTTCCTTGCAGGAAGTAAAAACTACAAATCCACCCCCTGCACCCATCATTGCATCACATGCCCCAATCACCATATGTCGCAACTTGAGATGTCCCTTCACCCAGGTGCAGAATAACATGACCTTGACTCAGAAGAAGAATGTTATTATGTCTAACCATCTACAGTCCAAGAAGTTCCCCTCTCCTATTTTCCCAGGGTCAAGAATGTGGCAGTATGGAAACATCTGGTGTCAATATGGCTTCCAAAGCTGTCACATTATCATTGTTCAGAAGTTCTGTTTACAGTTATTATGTTTTTCTATGGGGTGCTTCCTTGTCTTCCCCATGGCTTTTAGCCTTCTCCATACTGGACATTCACAGAGATCTATGTGCTAATTAGAATGATTTGCAGGAATGCTCTGCCAAATTCTTTCAATTACATAATGATTGGCTTTTTCAAATTAACGTGACTTTGACAATAGTCTAGTATATTAATTTATGTCTAAAATTGACAAAGCAGAAACCAAACAGCATTAAATATGAAAAAGATTATTCTCCACGTAGAGAGCTGAGACTGAGAATTGAACTTTAATTTGAAGGACACTATGACTCAATTTCTCACATGTTAGTTAGCAAGAAATGGAGGAGGAAAGTAAAAAAAATCTGAAAAGAAAGGAGCAGACATTAAAATGGAAACAACAGGAGAGGAGGGGAGGGAAGGAGAGGGAGGGGAGGGGAGAGCAGGATGGCATCCCTTTTTGCATTTTCAATAATTTATAGAGACAAGCATTTTGTTCTTCTTTTTCCTCAGTTTTCAGAATAAGGGACTTAAAGTGATAAAATACCTTAACCCTAAAATTTCTGAACCCCTTCCAATAAATCCTGGCTTTCATCACATTTGTGTGCAGCTTTTGTTTTGCCATATAAAGTCTTGTCAGATCTTTATGCCAAGGGGATATGGTAGTTCCTGCTATGAAAAAGTACCATTACAAGCAATATGAAAACAGATAATTCAAAAGTTGATTCATAGTTTTAACTTCCCACCTGATATAGCTACTTGGGCAATAGTGTAGGGCAGTATTTCTCAAACTTGGCAATTTTAAAGTGACTTCCATTTCTGGAATTCCACAGTCAGCATGTCATTAAACATTTTTTAACTTGCAACTCCCCCTCCTCATAATTTTTTAAATATTTTTTAATGTGCAATGTATGTTTAGAAGCCTTGTAGTGTAGATAGTTCTTTTTTTAATTAATCATTTTTTCCATTTTCCTCTTTATTTAATATTTTTTTAACCTTGGAAAGTAGAAAGCCAAAATAATTAGAGGATTGGTTGATTTATCTAGAAGATGTGTGTGTGTATGTGTGAGTGTGTGTGTGTGTGTAAGTATGTGAGTATATGTATACGTATTAAAGAAGAAATAGCTCCCATGCACTACCAGGATGGGATCATGGATGTCCTAATCAACGAGATAAGATTGAGATTAGGGTCAAAGATTCGGGGTGGAATTTTCCAAAATATCTTGACAAGGATAAATGAATAATCCTGAAATGTATTGTTCATGCTCCAGTGAAGCCTAGTGTATAATGTAAAATCTTGATCTGCAATATAAATTATATGCACTGTCAAATTGAGCTCTTTTTTTATCCTATGTTGCCGTGTTAAACAATTTTGGAAGATTACATGGATATTAGCTTTTGAGCCACTTTCTTTCACTGACCTCCTTGGAAATTGTAAAAAAAATTATTGCCAAGTCAACTTGTAGTTAAATATTAATATTCTGAATTGTTTATTTATATAGCATTAAAGTATAGTAGGAGACATTGAAGGTCAGTAAGCTTTTAGTCATGTGTTGTCATTTTGAAACTGTTGTAACAATTGAGAGGTTCAATTAAGTTTTTTAAATGTACTTGATGCCTGTTGATTTTCAAGGCATGTACCCTAAATCATCCATCACAAAAAACAACAACTAACTTCTATTGCCATGAATGGAAGTGGCAACTCATTCTGAACCAAATATACCTTAATTATTGAATTGCATATTTTAGCTCATCCGATTTCTTTGGAAACAGTAATAACTGACAGTTCTAAATTACAACTACTTTATCTGGAAAATACCATTATGATGATGAATGAGAGGCAGATTACTGAGGCCAATTGCATCTGCATTACTGATTTCATGCATATCATGCCTCTTCCTTTTTATTTGTTCTGGAGAGTGCCTGCTATATTCCAAATCCTAGCTATTGTGTATTTTTTTGGGAGGGGCAATGCAAGACACAGATTCATATGCCCATTAATGAAAGGAGAGAGACTTGGGTAGCAGATCCTACTGATTAGGAGTACCAGCTTGCTCCTGGGGTATACTAATGGACGATGTGTAGATCTGATTCATTAATAGGTCAAAGGGCTGATCCAGCTTGCTCTTTCTCTGGACTAAAAAAAATCTTGCAAAATATTGTAGGATTAGTACAAATGTAGACTTATTCCTCTTTATCACACAAAACTATACAATAACACTTATATAATAAGTGTTATATAATAACACTATAATTAATATATAATTAATATATAATAGCACTATAATTAATGCAAGAGACTTAGGAAGACGATTAAAGGTACAAAGAACACTCCATTCTAATATACTCTGATAAATGGGGCTAAAGTGTATGTCCCATTTCCATGATTCATTCCTGCAATGCATCTGATTAAAGAAACTCAGAGAATTTTGCCTTCTTGGTTGTGAGATGCTTTTAGTGATTTGAGAGGAAAGGAGAATTTCTTTACTTTTCACATGTGATTGGTCCCACAAAAGTTCTCTTTCGAACAACATTTCCTTAAAAACAAAGAGAAAACAGAGGAGAAATTTTGTTAAACTGGAGTGGCCATTCACATAACCTACTACTAATCTCAAACTGTAATCTCAGACCAGGACAGTATTGTGTCCTGAGAGCTTTTCTTGTCCCTGTTCAAACAAGATTTCTTGAAAAGATCAGTCAATTTTTTTAGTCCATGAAAAACATATACACTAACCCATAAAAATAACAGAATGTGAAGAAAACAACACAGTAAAGTCTCCTGTAACCAGGTGCCTTCTTTACACAGGCCCCCAAAAGAAATTCAGACAGCCTTGTCTTGCCCATTGCCAAGAGGATTTCCTTTATCTTGAGAGCCACACCTCTTTATGACCATATCAAAGTCCATGTACCAAAAACTGGCACAGTTTTGTGGGGAATGGGAGTCTTAAGAAATAAAATGTATACTTTTAAAACCCTGCAAAGTTAAGAGGATTAGAATATCAATTTTCCTCCTTAAACATTCCACTATCAACAAAACCCCTGCCCCAAAAAAGTGATATTGACTGATTTTATGTCCCTTCATAGTTAGGAATTGTTAAGAAAAGTCCAGAAGAGTCAGAAAATTCAAATCTGGTGGGCATTAATTTTAAAGAAGAAGATAGTGGCTATGATTATATACTGATCCTAATACTTATTATATATAATAAAGGATCAAATATATACATGTGGATATGTATATGTACATTCTGCAGATAATATTCTGCAGATAAATATTAATTGTGATATTTATGAATATCATTGAACATTCTGCAGATAATATTAATTATGAAATAGATGCTCCATGATAATAACCAATCATGTTGTCTCAATATTTCTTGCTGGATCCTAGTGAGTCCCCAAGTAAACTTCTGACAATAGGATGTGGTCTTAAGCCTGTATCCTCGCAGGCCTAATCTAATTACCACAGCATACTGTCTCTCCTGTCCAGCTTCATTTCTGAAGAATTATATGAAATAAGAATCCATATTACTTACTAGGTAATTGTGCAGAACATTCACATTATGTGCACAATCATATTATGAATGGGAGTAATGTTATAGGGAATAATATGTATCAGCTATGTAACAGTTCATGCATCTGTTATTTCACCACTTGTCATATTTTGAACTTTTTGTCAACTAGCTATATGTTCTGAACTTACTAGTGAACACTGAGTGACAATTCATTACGTATTTCAGGGGTGGGGGTAAGGTTCCAGTATGCACCACTGAGCATCACTAAAGGAAGAAAATGAAATGCACATAATTAAATTTCCTTTTTCAAAACTCAATGATACAGGCCATTCCATTGATCAGTATTCCCTGACCCTAAGAGGAATATTTTTAGAGAATGTCAAATCTTGTAAGAGAAGTGAGGATATGAAAGTAAATTGCTCACACAACTTTTGTGGAGTTCTTTTAAAATCTAATCCAATGTAATATTAAACCACTTAGCATTTTTATCCCCAGTGTTGAAGTATATTGTATTTTGTGGTATTACTGCTTTATACTTCTTTGTGATTTGATACTTCTAAATTTTTGTATTTTTCTTTCTAATTTAGCTGTCTTATGAATTTTCAATGAATGGAAATTATATACACACACACATACACTCAAATGGAGCAACGATCTGCTTCTCAATTTGCTTTGCCTATTGTTGAAATTTGTAATTATTAAGCAATCAATAAGTTCTTGAGTAAACTTTAACTTTTTTTTGAAGCTCAGTGCTCTAGAAATGGCACAAAACAACTTCCATAGATTACTTTTAAATAATTTTGAAGGTAACATTAAATATAGAATTAATAAATGGAAAAAAAATACAATAACAAGAAATGCAGTGAAAATAAGGTATTTTATGAAAAAACACTTTGATTTAAGTGTTACAATAATAAGTCAGTCATTATGAACATCCTAGCGCTGCAATGCACAAGTTCCCACTTGACTCCCATTAAGCAAGCATGTCATTTCTGTAATGGCTCCATAAGCACTAAGCAAAAGAAAATGAGATATAAGGGTCTCTTGATTTGTTCTGGAGTCTATTAGGAACTAATTAAACAAGAGTTAAGTATCAAGATTTGGGCTGGTGGATTGTGAGGGAGCAAATTCAATAATTTGGATAATAAATAAGGTGAATGTATGGTCCTGGACTGATTCTGATTTGGACTTTCCACCTCTGCCTTTCTCTGCTGGATTATTGCTTTTGATTTCAGTTAATTACTGGTTAACAGGCCAAGGAAGAAATTATGCCAATTGGTTTATGACAGTTTAAGTTGTGGGATTCTCCCCCTGCCCAATTTTTCAAGACAATCCAGGTTTACTGAGCAATGTCATCACTTCACTTTACTTTGCATTGTTAATCTAACATTTGACTGGATATTCTCTCTGTCTCTGTCTCTCTCTCTTTCATTGTTTTTATTGATGCAAAAGTGCTAAGCCAAGCTGCACTGAAAGCCTCCAATACAGGAACACAATGTTGCCAGCCAATCAAAGCCACAAAACAGACA
>BHFT01041614.1:0-22326 GCA_004320025.1 Laticauda laticaudata | reverse complement strand
AACTTGATTGCAGGAAATACGACTTCAGCAACAGAGTGGTCAATGTCTGGAATACTCTACCTGACTCTGTGGTTTCATCCCTTAACCCCAAAAATTTTAGCAGAAATTTTGAGTCGTTTGGAGAACCGGTGGTAACCTTCCTCCTGGAGTGGGGTGGCAATGGAGATTTTACAGTATCCTTCCCCTAATATGCCCACCAAGCCATGCCCACTAAGCCACTCCACGCCCACCAAGCTATGCCTACAGAAGTTGTAGTAAAAAAATTTGAATCCTACCACTGGTGGCAACCCTTAGCAAAACATGACCTTATGTGATTCATATTGATTCATTTTAAAAAGTTGCGTAAGAGAGCTGACAGGCGTCTTAACACTGTTTGTAATAACTTACATTAATGAAGCATTTTTTTTTCTTGTGATGACTTTTCAGGTTTCCTGACCCTGGACTACTTCAAAGAACGTGGTTGAGATAGTTTGTCTTGCAAGAAGACAAAGAACTTAAGAACTCTACAGGTAATCCTTGACTTACAATAGTTCATTTGGTGATGGTTCAGAGTTAAAACAACACTGAAAAAGTGACTTATGACAATTTTTTCACACTTACGACCATTGTAGTATCTACATGGTCACATGATCAAAATTCAGATGCTTGGTAACCGGCTCATATTTATGACCATTGCAGTGTCCCGGGGGATCATGTGATCACCTTTTGTGACCTTCTGACAAGCAAAGTCAATGGGGAAGACAGATTCACACTTACGACCATGTTACTAATTTAAAAATGCAATGATTCACTTAAACATCTGTGGCAAGAAAGGTTGTAAAATAGGACAAAACTCATTTAATAAATATCTCACTTAGCAATATAAATTTTGGGCTGAATTATGGTTGTAAATCAAGGACTGTCTGTATTAGATTATACCAGGGGTCTCCAACCTTGTCAAGTTTAAGACTTGTGGACTTCAGCTGGCTGAGGAACTCTGGGAGTTGAAGTCCACAAGTCTTAAACTTGCCAAGGTTGGAGACACCTGGATTATACAGTTGGAGACACCTGGATTATCAGTTAATGGAGAACTTGAATATTTTCCATGCAACCTATCCCATGTTAAATCATTACATATAACTTATATATGATAAGAACACATCTTATCCATTCTTTACATTTACACATTTCCCATTTTTATGCGCTATAAAGATAGTAAACTTTGTAGTGTTTTCATGCAGATATTATTTTTATATTACTTCTTCGTTCACATGATATTTATTGCTTAGCATGTTTTTTTTTTGTGGAATTTGAGGGGTTCTAAAATAACATCCCCATATTTGTTTGTTTTGTTTTTAACTCACAATACTAATAATAGCCTTGGACTTCTGTCTAGCCCTTTCTATAGGAAGCAGAATTAATTATAGTCCTTACTCAGGCCTCTAAAGCACACACCCACTCCCAACATAAAATCTAACAATCAAATCTCAAAATAGCAACTGACAACTGGAGGATGATAAATGGGCCAAAGATAGCTGCTATGCCAAGATATAGCAGTATCAGTAAAGTTTGGCTGTCTCTCATTTCATTCATTTCAAATGTCACCTTTTGGCATCTAAATCCTATCCACTCTTGCACCATTGTAAAATAAGATGTGCTTGTTGGGTTTTTTTTTAAAAAAATACACAAATATGTGTCATTACTACTTGTTCTTTCTGTTTCTAGAAATGTGCCTTTATTCTGAGAAGAATGAAAAACTGAACTTAGCATCGCTCATTCATTTTAATTTTATTTTAGAATGAATATTACATACTACAAATACATCATGCTGCTGCGTTTAGAGCTGGGTGACATTATGCACAGTAGAGAAAAGGAGTACCAAATAGAAAGCTAAAGAAATAAAATACACGATTAGAAAAAGAAAAGGAAACATAGCTAAAATTACTTCATCCTAACAGCATTTGTTACACCGCTCTGTATCTTTTTATCCCTGGAAACCATCTTCACTTTTACAACATTCAATCAGTCATTTTATGTTTGCAAAACTGCTCACAGCACCTCTCTTTTTTGCAGGATCTCACCATCTAACAAGGGTGTTCTCTGCCTTCCTTTCCTTGACCCATTCTTTCTTTCTTCATATAGTATATGTTTTACAATTCCATTCTCATTCTTTTTCTCTACATGACCAAACTTCAAAATACTCCTTTCAAATTGGCTACATACAGTTGGACAGTATTACTTGGTCTGTTGTGCGGGGAATTTTGGTGGGTGGGTGGGTGTTTGGAGATCGTGTGCGTGTTGGGTCTGGTCTCCAGGTGTTATGTTAATTTTATTGTATGTGTATACTGTGAATATATGTAAAATGAAAATAAATTATTATTACTATTATTACTATTACTACTACTACTACTACCACTGCTGCTACTACTACTACTATTATTATTATTATTATTTCTGTATTCAGTTACTATTCATTCAGCACCCATTCATTCTTGATTCAATTCCTACTCTTTTTGTATTTGCATTGCAACTTTGGATACAAGTTATGCAACTCGGGGGACTTGCCTTGTGATGGCACAATATATATATTGTCACTTAATCTTCTCCATGGGATCCTATTGCTATGTGTGCTCAGCTTTCTCTTGACTGTATTATTTGTTATTTTTATTTTAAATCAATTCATAAGGCCGTCAATTTCACAACTAAACAATAATAATTGATTAAAATTATTGCTATTGTTATGAGATTAGCTGTTGTTTCTAACACAGAATTAAAACTCAAACATAACCGAACATGAATACATTTACGTAGTGGTAGCTGAGGATAACAACAGTCATTATAAATCAACATCCATCTTTGAGTTTAATTAATATCTCAACCAATATAAATTGGTCTTATCTACTGGCCATGTTTGCTGATCTAGAAAGCATCCTGTTTGCTTATAGGAAAAATGTGGGATTAATAAAATTGTTGTATTCCAGTTTGGAGACCTGCCAATGGGAAACATCATAAGCTTGGCTTTCACCACTTCAGTCCCAATATGTGACTTTATTGTTTTTTTCTCCTAATCTCTAAGAAAAGGTTAGAGGTGGAGGTGGAGCAAATAACTTGGAAAACAAAAGTGTGAAAAGTGGCTGCAAAATAGGCTAATACAGTCATAATATCACTTTCAGATTTTATTCATTGATCACCCAAATGGAACTCTATTAGTAAGGAGAAAGACAGCTTGATCTCAGGCATCACCACTTATACAGATAACATTGATTTGGCACTTGTTTTAACTTCTAGCGCAACCATAAACTTTATAGAGAATGGGGGAGGGGTATTTGACAGGTGACTGCTTCTAAAAGTTTACCTGATGTAGTATGTGGACCTTTCTCTGCTTGTTTAGTTTTTTTCTCTTGAGCTACAAAATTGTGTAAGAGATCTTCAGATTCCAAAGGATGAGTTTGATAGTGAAATAAACCAGTATTGCAACCGAACCCGAACCAGTATCGCAACTCAGAAACACGAGTTTAACTGCTTTTCCTGAGTTTAACACGAGCTTATTGCTTTTGCTCAGATGATTATGAAGCAGGTTTGTCAGATATGCAGCAATAAACTTGGCAACAGAACAGTGTAAATCTAGTTCTAGAATCTGTGTGTTCCAGCCTCATGAAACAAATAATAATTCATGGAATGTAGTTTTCTTAACTTCCCAGCTGGAAAGGAAAAGGAAGAGAAGATTGCCACATATCCCCACTGGGAAAAATAAAATTGCCAGTTGCACTTTCATTTGGTTTTTTAGGTTTCTGAATACAATATGCATATATGTATAGTACTTGCATTTGTTTATGTATATGGAAGCAGCCCACACCAAAACTATCATATAAATTTCACATGCATATCATTCCAATTACATATACTGTATATTGTTGTATGCACTTTCCTTAACATATATAATGGCTCCTACTGAGTTACCATGTCTGAGAAGAAACTTGAACCTGGGTTCCATCTCTCCTAATCCAATACCTTAACCATTATCTTGTTGAAGACTTTGAAGAAAGGAATGCAGAAGAAGTTTGTTTGCTATAATACAGTGCTGGAACACCTGACATAAAATTCATACCATGAAATCTCCAAATTGTCTGTTGGATTCCTCTAAACTTGAAACTTTGGGATTCTTGGAGAACATGTCTCTGATCATGTTTACCTAATCTTTGATCCCCTTGGCTTGCTGAGTTTTGGACTAAGTTCAGAGTTTTGCACTGATGGATTAATTTTGTAATTGGTGATATGCCAAATGCACTATTTCTTCTCAAACCAGGTGATTTTCAGCCTGGAACCAGGCAAGCTGTTGCAAATTGAGTGACATTCATGCAGAAATTTAAAGGATTTTTTTTTTTGTTCATCCATCCTTGTATTGCAAACATTAAAAAAAATTCCCTTTTTAAAGTCCTAGAGTTTAAATTGACATGATTCTCAGTAATGGAATGCCCATACAAAAGGTTCAAGTACTTTGCAAGAGTTTATTGTTTCAGCTAATGCATTTCGGAGTTTGAAAATGTTTTATGGGGAAAAGTACTAGAAATCACGCTTTATAAAGGTTGCTGCTCTTGTAAAATCAGATCTTTGTGTGTGGCAAACATGGAGCTTCCTCCATGATGTTCTGCCACAAAGAATGCACTTCAGTGGTGGGATTCAAAAAAAATTTGCTACCAGTTTTGTGGGCATGGCTTGATAAGCATGGCTTGGTGGGTGTGGCTTGGTGGGTGTGGCAGGGGAAGGATACTGTAAAATCTCCAATCCCTCCCCACTCCTGGAGGAAGGAAAGAAGACCCAGCCAATCAGCTGGGACTTGGGAGGCAGAGAAGAGATGGGGTGGGGCCAGTCAGAGGTGGGATTTGCTGGTTCTCCAAACTGCTCAAAATTTTCCCTACCGGTTCTCCAGAACTGGTCAGAACCTGTTGAATGCAGTTGTTTACAGTTTTTTGTGATATCCACATATCAGGCTATTGTACATATTATTTCTGTATGAAGAAAAGTGATGCCATAGCAAATGGTTTTAAGTAGCCTCTAAATATGTACTCTGACATTATAAATTGACTAGGCTGAAAAGAATGTCAATGTCCAGTTTCCCTAAAAAGGAGAATGTGAAATGGCAGTGACTTCAAACAACAGAGACCTTTCAGGTTGCATTTTATTTGATAGAGCCACTATACTACATAAACATACTTGTTTTTGAGTGACTGCTGTAGTGGAAGTCTGCAGGTTTCCTTCTGATGAATAATTCAGCTATTCTATATTGCATTCGAAGGCTTCTTGCAGTGGTGCACATTTGCAAGAAGCCTTTTACCCTGGGATTATTTTATGAACTGGAATATTGGATTGAGATATTTCCACAACAGCATCATTGGACATCATTCTAGAGCAGGGGTGTCAAACTGGCAGCCAGTGGGCCAGATGTGTCATATGCAGGCCACGCCCATCCCAGTTCAGTGAAGGGAAACAAGTCACAAAATGTCATGTGACATCAATGTGACATGGCGAGTTTGACACCCGTAGTCTCGAGGACGATCACAATGATTAGGTTCATTTCAATTGTGAAGTGTTAATGTATTCAGGTTATTATCTTTGCAATCTCATTTTTATACAAGTTCATAACAGCATCAGTATCTTCACTTGGAATTGAAGAGTCAAAACTGAAAAAATACAACTTTTAAATGTGCGGGCAAACGATTCTTTGGGAAAAAATAATTATATCGTAAATTTTTGTCATCAAACTGTTTTTGCTCTGTTCTTGCAAAGCAAATTGGATCATAGTTATATTAAAATATAAAACTACAGGATATTAGGAGTAAAGTTATTAGGTCCATCTGCAATTATTGTGGGTTGTACTGTGTTAATACTGTTCATCACTTTTCTTTCTCCCAGATTTTGCAACTGAGTCCTCCACAGCCTGGACAGATGTTCATAATATTACAAAATCAGCATTGTGGGATGGGGAAGGGTTTGTTAGATGCAGATGGAAACAGAATCCCATGGAGCAGCTGAGGATGAAATTTCATGGTTCCATCTGTTTCCACTCAGAAGTTTTGCCCAAGATGTTAATATAATATATTGTTTATTTGCATTGTTAAGGCAGTGTGTGGGGTGTAGAACCAAATCTTTTATTTTTCCTTGAAGAGCTTTGAACTTCTGAGAACTCTCAATATTTTGTGAAACAGTAGTTAAAAGGAGGGCAGGCCATTATTGTCCCAGAAACATTTTTTTCAAGTTAAACTAACATGGAAATATGAGATAAATAGTTAACTCCCTCATATGGCTGTGCTCAGAGTTTGAAGATCAAGTTGGGTGATGACAACCCATGGTCTTAATAAGGTAAAATGCTTTTTGAGAGCTTTTAGAAAATTAAATTTTTTTTCCATCTGATTTATATTAAGATTTAACAATGAATGAATGAATCATTGCTTTGCAGGTAGAAACCAATGAAACTTAAAAGCAAAAAAAAAATCTTGTAAAAAATGCAGTTGCTAGGGAACATATGGCAGATTCAAATAGTCATGAACACTTTTTGGGTTGTCCATTAAGAGAAAGCAGTCAGGAATTCAGAACTGGGAGGGTCCTAGATTTCTAGAGCTTTCAGCAAAATGCCCTCTGGTGGGCTGTTTCCTCCATTACTTGGCTATCTTAGTTGGCTTAAAAAAAAGCAATACAACTGACTCTGAACCCATTACATGGTTATCTGATAGCTGGAAGAATGTATAGCCCTAAGTTTTTCCCACCATGCTCTGGAATGCCAATTGCATGGAAGACATTATGCAATTAAAATGATGGTTCACTGACTGAAACAACAGGGAAGTGCCAAAAGTGATCATTCCAGCAACTGCTCAATAGACTTAACCATCTTATAGACCAGTTGCCTTTATATCAAGCAAGGAATCCATCATCCTGAAGCTTTTCAAACCACTTGACCTGCTTTCTTCATCTGGTGTAATTTTCATTACTTCTAACTCAATTCATAGGCATGGGAGGTTTCCCACAGCAGTTAAATGTGCATTGCCATATCATGGTTACTCAAACTGATAGGGATCACAGTAGATATGAACAGGACTTATTAAATTTTATGAGAATATTTTTCATCTGCTTGTGCTTGCATGTCTGACTCTGGTCTGAACTGACTCCCATGTGAGGATTCTTTTTTAAGTTCATTCTTGCATACCAGACTGTGTAGCATGATATCCCTTGAACTCAAGGAGAATTAAATAGTAAGCTCAGTCACAACCCCATTATTTTTCCATTTTCAAATTGTTTCCAATGAACATGAAATACAGCCTTCAATTTCCCACCACATCCTCATTTACAGACCCCATAACCTGTTTAGGTAGGTCTAGAGTTTACAACAAGCACTTTAATCCAATCATTGCTTTGCTCAAGCTAGCTGAAAACAGAACTTTAAACTGTCAGCCAATCAGCATTCGGTCTTTCTGCTTTAAACTTGCCATTCACTGGTTGATTCCAAAACACCAAAAGATTGTCGGATTCCACAAAGTAACAGTTCCTCTCCTAGCTTTCACAAAAAGAAGAGCAAACCAATTTCAAAAAAATCAGTTCACTCTTGCTTGATTCTAGCAAGCTCTATAAAACTATAGATATCCAAGTTATAATACCATTAATTTAACTAAATGAGCCTCAGTCAGGCTCAATTCCATTTGGAAATTCAAGAGAGTATAATGTGATTCAAATTTGCAGTTCAAAATTTATGATGTTATTTGAGCCAAATTTAAGATTATTTTTTAAAAAAAAATATCATGGAGTAATCGGGAAATCATCAACCCATCTTTAGTTGTGCATGGAATTTTTTTCCCTTCAGAAGGAGATGAAAATAGCAGGGAAGATAGATTAGTGGAGACGCTAAATCTTCCAAGTTTCAGCTGATTTACCTTTAGAGGTTTCACTGCAATAAATAACTGAAATATTACTCCACATCTCTTTTAAGGCAGACATCGGGTGGATGAGGAATGAATAGTGCAGCAGCCTTTAGATTGTACAGCAAAGAGCCTAGCTAAAGGCATAAACAATGATTTTTCATTATAAAAACACTGAAAAGTTATTAAATGTTCATTGGTTTTTCTAAGTTGCCAAACTCAACATGGAGCCAAGGACTGCCCATTGATTTTTATTTTTTATTGTTATCAAGCTGTGAAATGTACAGCTTTGCTCACTCTGATCATTGAGTTTTGTCGTTGGCATAGTTGAGTGGCAATCATGGCCTCCTAAGAAGTTGCAGTTATCACTGGTTTTGGTGGAGTGCCCGGCTGGGCAAGACACATTAGCAAAGATTTGCTTCATTAAAATAGGATTCAGCTGTGTCAGGATTCAAACAGAGGCAGGCTGGAACAGTGAAATACAATTGCATAAAAAAGTAGCATTTGTATCTCTGCTGCTTGTTCTCCCTAAAACAGTAAAGGTTTGCCTTGTTTCTATTCACTCATTGACGAGAGACTTACATCTGTCCTGTTCACCGAGAATTTGGGGTTTGAGTCACATGTGCACACTTGGTGGGTCAATCTTGAGCCATATTCAGAGTGTTGAGAATTTAGCTGAGTTGCCAGCTGTGTTATTGGGATTAGCACAGAAGTGTCACATGCCATTAGCACAAGAGGGAGTAAATTTAGGGCTTGTGACTGGTCATATAAAAGAGCTCAGTTAGGCTATGTGCTTAATGTGGTGATAAAAACTCAGGAGCCATTTATCTATGTTAATTGCACCGATCAACATTCCTTCCTCTCTCTATATAGATCAATCGATATAGATATGGATATGGATATGGATATAGATATATTGGATTATTGAAATATTTTTATTGGTCAAATGTGATTGGACTCACTAGGAATTTGTCTCCAATGCAAAAGCTCAAAGTGGTAAATCATAAATTATAAGATACAATCAAAAATCATAAGATACAAACAAGTGATAAATCATAAGCTATGGTAGAAACTTTGGCAACCCTTAATTCAGGTGAAGCAGTGTTTCTTTCTCTGATAAGTAGCCAATAACTGGTTGACTTAGCCCATAACAAACTGAAGTTCCTATTTGAAATGGACAGGTGTGCTTAAAGTGCATAACATAGACAAAAAGTAGAAAAATAAGATTATTTTGATAATTGGGGGAGGATTAATAGAAAATGATAGTTGCTGGGCTATTCTGGCAGTGGGGCAAATAGTTAATATGAGAAAGTCTAAAGTCTTTCCTGTTCTAATCTCCATTTAAGCAGTTAGACATATGATGTGCATGTGAGAAAATTTTGAAGTAGAAGTGAATTCCTTATTCTGTCTTTTTGTTTCACCTTTTAATCTCAAATATAATGTTTACATGGAAAAGCACAAGCTTCCAATGCATGAACATTTACAAAGTTCTGTTCTGAATGGAATATAGAAAGCTAGAAGAACAGAAATTATAGGATTTGCATGTTTCTTGGCATTTTTGCTGGAATGGCTGATAAAACCAAGTTAACATATCAGTCTACAATTATGTTGTGCTAGCAAGATTAATCTAGACTTTTTGATTAATCCAACTTTTCAGTTTGCATAATGTATCAAATATAAGTTAATTAACTGGTCTCACACAACATGCAAACCACATCAAAACCATCTGAGATTAAAACTAATAAAGCGTCATCACCTGAATAAATACAGCTACTAGGCATTTGCTGATCCAGTTAACCTTGTGCGAATAGATTTTTTATACATACACACACACATACACATATTACAGTATCTGATTTGTGTACCAAGTTGAAGTGATTTGGGTTGGCTGGTTGGTTTATGTTAACAACAAACAAGGACTATATGAGTTGTATCTGAATTGCAGGTCTTTAATATAAAATGGAGCCTCCAGCTTGAATTTGTAAATAATCCTTGAACATACAAGCTTCAGGAATGTAACCAAGTGTCTAAATCATTGCTGCCTCACCTATTGCCTACTATGAATTCAATTTCACATATTTTTCTTAGTTCTGTTTTACATGCCAAGTCATGATTTAGCAGGATGCCAGTTTCTTGATGACTGTGCATGATTGCTATCTCACCAAGTTTGAAGGCTTTTAAATGCTATAACTCCAAGCACCATCAGCCGACAATAATCAAATGGGGAGGTGGTGTATTAAGACAGACATTCCAGATGGAAACACAGCTGCCACATAACCCTTTTGGGCATTTGCATTTTCCAAGACAACAGGCATCAGAATAAATGAGAGCCCTGAGGCAAATTCGAAGGGAGAAGATGAGTTGACCTTGAAGGTAGATGCCTCCAGTCTTTGCATGAGCAACAGCATGGGAGTGCAAAGTACACATCAAAACATTTAACAAGCAAATGATGAAAGCACAATTGCTTGTCTTTCAAAGCGGGATTTGACACTTCAATTGTTGATAAAAGATGCCAGAAAAAAAGGCAAAACAACCTTCATATCCTCATTGCCATTCAGCAAGCAATATTTATGGTTGTATCTAGTCATGGCCGTCTAGTCAAAATGGTTATTAATTCATTGAAACAGATGGTTGAATACCAAGAAGGTGGCTACTTGCAGAGGAAAACAACCGAAGCTGTTTGCTCAGTATCTAATGCACTTCTGAAACAAGACCTAACAAGAGCACGTGTGGTTTATTGACTTTGGGCCAATTACTGTTTCTCAAATCAGCCTAATGTCAGGTTTCCTATTAGGGTAAAACAGAAAGCAGTATGGATTGCTCAGAGCCCTTTGGATGTAATATGAAAGAAATGCATCATAAATAAAAGCAGTGTCAGAGCTGGTTTACATGTGAATATGAATTATTTGATTATTGTGCTCTTTGTAAACAAGTATTGACAATAAGAACACATGGACAAAAGAATGAAAAACTACTCCAATTTGCTTACATGAGTTATACAATTTAAGATTTCATTGTCTGCGTGAACATCTGAGCTGAGCTTTACCTACATGACAAAGCTATTGTGAATGTTTTAAAGATGCTCTTTGAAATTCAAAGTACACTGATTATTTTTGGTGAGGAGTCATGGTGAACAAGATGTTCCTAAAGGAGCAGCAATAACAATCCTTTCTGTGGGAAAATGCTGTTCTGAATTCTTACAAAAAATATGATTGGATGGGACTTGAAGGTTGGATATGAGAGGGAATTGGAAGGAACTATTACAATTAAAGGAGAAGAACAGTTAAATTTAACAATTACTACTCACCTGCCTTCAATCCAGGACCTGTATACTGCACGAGTCAAAAAGAGGGCTGTGAAAATATTTACAGACCCCTCATATCCCAGACATAAACTGTTTCAACGCCTACCCTCAAAACGACGCTATAGAGCACTGCACACCAACAACTAGACACTGGAACAACTAGACACAAGAACAGTTTTTTTTCCCAAAAGCCATCACTCTGCTAAACAAATAATTCCCTCAACACTGTTCAACTATTACAAAGTCTGCACTACTGTTACTGTTAATCTTCTCATCACTCCTTATTAGCCATTCCCTCCCACTTGTGACTGTATGACTGTAACTTTGTCACTTGTATACTTATGATTTATATGGACTGTTTCCTAGTATGATTTGATTGCTTATTGTACCCTATGACTATCATTAAATGTCATACTTTATGATTCTTGACGAATGTATCTCTTCTTTTATGTATGCTGAGAGTATTTACACCAAGACAAATTCCTTGTGTGTCCAATCACACTTGGGCAATAAATTATTCTATTCTATTCTATTCTGTTCTGTTCTGTTCTATTCTATTCTATTCTATTCTATTCTATTCGAAGTCAGAATAGAGTGAAATACTTTAATATTGCATGTGTTGAAGGATATTTGTGAACAATGAAACCAGAAATTAATTATAAGAGTATCTGCCATTACAGATAATCTTTTAAGAAATATTATGGAAGAGGAACTGGTATTACTGGAGAAGAATTTTAAAGTAGTTTTTAAAATGATTGGCTCTAAGAATGATGTGGAAAAAGATGTTACACTAGATATACAAATGAAACCAGCCAATGTCTTAATAATTAAAAGTGATATACAAATTAGAAACAAGAAAGGAGGTTTTAAAATGATATAGAAAAAGATACTACTGCACTGGAAATACAAATGAAACTTGGTGAAGCCTTAATAATTAAAAGGGATATGCAAATAACAAAACAAAATAATAGCCTGGTAACTTTTCTATATTGAATTTATGAAACAAAATTTTGTAAGGATTTTGTGAGAAGGGACAAAAAAATGAAATGAAGACAAGTTCTTGTACATCATTTTAATGGATTAAATATCAAGTTTGTTAAAAATAAAAAGAAGGAAATTAAAATTTGTTTATTTGCTCAAGATTAAAATAGATATGTTATCACTAGTAACTCTTAATTGTGTTTTACAGATTAAGACTGAACAATAAGACTTTAAATATTTGTTTATAGATAAGAGATGAGATATAGGAAGAAAATATGTGCTCTTTTTTAACAGAAGATGATAAGTGAGGAAAATTGTTTAACTTGTAATAAAGGAAGAAGTGATTCATTTTATATAATTTATATTCATTTCATTTCTTTGCTTTTGATTTACTATATTCTTTTTTTTCTTTTTATCTTTCTATTGGTTTTTCCATTCTTTTGTATGTTTTAGTTTGTATCAGTTTTTATCTTTTTAATTTTAATATTTAATACAATTTAAAAAAGTTTAAGATACAAAGAGATTAATAATATGGGGCAGAGGATGAAGTCAGTTGGACAAAGAGTCAACCAAAGGTTGTTGTTATGTTGACATAACATTCCCAAATTGCCACTTGTCCAAAAAGGTTAAAAGTAGTTAAGGGAAGAGAAACAAGGAAAAAAATACAGTTGAAAAAGGCTTCATTCTGACCTGGTATACTAATACCTATAGCATTTAGCCTTATATACAGCTTCAAATAACTTTTCAGTCTTCTCTGTCCCCAACAATCTGGATCCTCATTTTATGGGCCTCAGAAGGATGGAAAGCCGAGTCAACCTTGACCCAGTGAGAATCAAACTGCCGAACTGCTGGCAGTTGGGAGTCAGCAATAGCAGCCTGCAATACTACATTCTAACCACTGTGCCCCCACGGCTCAATACTTGTGGATATGCTCAGTATTACTATGGATCATAAATAAAGTTGAGAAATTGTGTGCATGTCAAAATGCTGAAAATTCCAAGGAGACAAATAAACTTGTGACCATTCAGTGACTCAAGTCTGCACCTCAAAATCTCAGCCACTATCTCTTTCCTGACATCCCTTTTTACATTTGCTCTAATTGTGTCTGGTAGACATAGAAGAGGAAAAGTCATAAATACAGAATGCTAAAGGATAGATAACATTTAGACTGAGATTTATACTGATCTAGTGAGACGGAAAGTAGCAAGGATCACTTGAAGGCAAGATGTAAGGAAATAAATCAGCCCTCTTCTCCTATTGTGTTTTTGCAGTACTAGCTATGAAGTATACTATAATTTTTTTTATCAACCAATCAGATATAATGAGTCAAGAAATAGTTTCTTAAAGACCCTGGTTCAAATTATATCTTTGCCATGGCCACAATTCTTATACTTGGCAACAGTTCTGCCTTATTTCTGATTAGTAAAATGGGCATATTATCATCCCTCTCCAGGGATCCCTCTCTATACAAGAATAATACAATCAGGACTATTCAATGTTGTACATAAACTGTGTTGTGCACATTGTAAATGGTAGAGGGTTTTTTAATGCCTTTGTTGAACAGGCATTATGTTGAACAGGCAACAATGCCTTTGTTGAACATTTCTCACATGAACTAGATTTGGAGGGACACGAGAATCCCCCCCAAAAGGAGATAAAATGCTTTTGCAATAAAGTTTCAGAAATACACTCCAGAAATGTCAGTATCCTAATATGCATACCAATGCTTCCTCCAAATGGTATCCAAAGAGTGCTTTTCTGGACTTTGATGGTTTCCTATAAAATTTGCTTCAGATGTTACCTAGATGGTACCTAGTTTGTATTTTTGAAATTTTGACTTGACTTCAAGCAAAGGGAATCCATAATAAACATAAAGGAAATCCAGAAACTAGACATTTGAGATCAAATTGCCAATCCTAGATTAGAATATTTTAAAATCTCAGACTTTGTGACAGAGAATGCATCACAATAAAGAAGAACCAGGAATTTGAATGAGTATAACTTATGTTAGCAAACATCTTATGATTTTAATGTGTTCTGGTACCTTGGCGGGGGGGGGGGGGNGGGGGGGGGGGGAAACTGGAGAGAATGCGATAAAATGATGTAAACGCTCATTAGATACAATATCCAGAGATGAGTCAGAAAACCAATCGATGGAATTCTTATGTGTTATGCAGTAAGTGGGCTCTCTTGCTACATAAATAGGACATAACAGTAATGTAATGTTGTGGAATCAATGCTTGTAGCTATGATTGTAAATTCATCACACAGAAACCAAATGCATATCTTTTCCTTTATGATCCACATCAGGGCTATCAAACTCTCAGCACATGGGCCGGATGTGTCATGCACTGGCCACACCCACACCCAATTTAGCAAAGGGGAAAAAAATTCTGATACGTCCAGGGGTGGGATTCTACAGGTTCGTATCTATTCTCTAGAACCGGTTGTTAACATTCTAAGCAGTTTGGAGAACCGGTTGTTAGAAGAAATTACTGGCCTAATCCTGTAAGGAAGGCAGGAAGGAAACATTCTGGTGTTGCTTACAGAAACTGCCTCTCCGTTAACTCTTATTACATTCTTGGCAGCACTAGACTTCCTGTCTCAGGAATGTCTCAGGAGTTTCTTTCCCCTCCTTTCTTGGTACTTTGCTTGTGTGGAGTGACCATTCAAAGTTACAATGGCACTGAAAAAAGTGATTTATGACCATTTTTCACACTTAGGATTGTTGCAGCATCCCCACAATCATGAGAGGCCAGGCGAGGAGATGCATGCCTCAATGTGAGTGATGTTGAGTTGGCCATGCCCAGCCAGTCACATGACCACCAAGCCACCCCCACCAACTAAGCCATGCCCACAGAACCGGTTGTTAAAAAATTTGAATCCCACCCCTGGATACGTCACATGACGCTGCTGTAACAACGTGAGTTTGACACCCCTCATCTATATACTCATTTTTATATAAATTTTTAAAAAGCATGATCTTAGTCTCCGAGTGAAATTTACATGTGCATTTCTCACTATTGTGCAATGTAATTTTCAAATCCTAAATTTGCTGGATTGAGATGTACCTTTACTATTTTATCCCATCTAAATTGACATAATAGGGAAATGTGAATAATTGTCACTGAACTACTGAAAATAAAGTGTCTGATGTACTGATGTACCTACAGCTTTCTTTCTCTTCAGAAAATGCTGCTGAAACTGTTCATAATAAGTACTGGACAAGAATACAGCTACAAACATATTAATGATTAATCTCCAATAAATGTTCATTCAAAAGCATAGTCTTTTCTCATGATATTACACAGATGGTCTGGATGCTGAAAAAAAAATACATGCAGGCAGTCCTTGACTTATAATCATAACAGAGTACACAATCATAATCAAAAGCATGCCAGTTCTTAAGTGATGGTGACTGTTTTTACACCTTTTTTGCAGTAATTGTAAAGCAAACGCAACAGTTAAAGGGTGATTATTGGTTATTAAGCAAATGCCAACATTGTTAAGTGAGCCTATTGTCTGCAATTGTATTATTTATTTATTTATCAAATTTATATGACACCCTTGACTCCCATCAAGTGACTCAGGGATATGGGATTTCTTTCATGGAAACCAACAAGTTGGAAATCACAGTTCTGTGATTGGCTGTAAATGAAGGCCGGTAGCTGAGCACCTAAAATGTGATCATGTAACCTTGGGAATAGGGAGGTAAGGAGCCACCAGAACTTAGAATCTGAGTAATAAGTCACTCTGGGTAGGTTTGCTGAACCTTGTTGATGATCCAAACTCTGTCAAGGATCTTGGAGTACTCATCTCTAATGATCTAAGTGCTAGAGCCCACTGTAAACTACATAGCCAAAAGCGCATTAAGAATTGTTAACCAAATCTTACGTAGCTCTTTTCTCTGGTAATATTACACTAATAACTGGGAGCATAAAAACATTTGCTAGACCAATACTCGAATACCAGCTCATCAGTCTGGAACCCACATTACATATCTGATATTTCACACAAGTTGAAAAAGTCCAGCAAATATTTCACAAGAAGAGTTCTCCACTCTCTACTTTTTGCAGAATACCTTATTGCACCCAACATGAAATTCTAGACCTAGAAAACCTACAACTACGCCCCCTTGCGTCTGATTCTAAGTATAGTATATAAAATTTACATTGCAATGTCTTACCTGTCAATGAATACTTCAGCTTCAACCATAACAAATACAAGAGCAAACAATAGATACAAACTCAAGGTTAATCCAACCAAACTTGACTGCAGGAAATACGATTTCAGCAACAGAATTGTCAACTGTCTAGAATACTCTACCTGACTCTGTGGTTTCTTCCCCAAACCCCAAAAACTTTAAACCTTGACTGTCTACTATTTGACCTCACCCCTTTCTAAGAGGTCTGTGGGGGCATGCATAAGCGCACCAAGCTGCCTACCGTCCCTGCCCTATTGTTTCTTTTATTCTTCTTATATGTATCCATGTATTCATAAACTATGTTTTTACTTATAACCTATTATCTTGTAAGCAACTGACAAACCTAATTAAAAAAAAATCTTTGAACAGTCACTAACAAATTGGTCATAAATCAAGGATTATCTGGGAATGGTTAATATTGCAGCAGAGTGCAATTTTATAAATAAGTGCATAGGACCATTCACCTCTTTCTGCCTTAAAATTTAGGAAAATACAAAAAAATAATATTCAGGATTTCCGTTTTGCAAGGCTTCAGCGGTGGCAGGAATCCGCGATTGTGCATGGTTTCTGCTCGCGCTCGCCACTGTTAGTGCCCTCATCCAGCCTGGATTTGGGGGCTATATTACCCGCTAGAGGTAACTGAAGATAGGGGAGATCCACCAGGGGTCCGGGGGAATCGCAACCCCCCTCCTCAGCTGACTTAACTCCCTTGTCCGAAAGCGGTGGAGCGGTGGTCAGCAATGGCCGCCACAAAGAAGCTTTCATCCAGATAGAATGTGCAGGAGGGAAGCTGAGAAAGTGAAAGTTTTTGGCTAACCGGGATAATAAGTAACATTTAAATACCCTGAATTTAAGCTTCATTAAAGATACATCATTCCTGACAAAGACAGAAAAAGCGGCAAATGAAAGTTAAAAAGAAAACTTTGTTTTTTCTCACTCCTCCTTCCTTCCGGAGATAGCAAATGAATGGAGAAATCGGAAAAATCCATTTTGGCATCAGCAGGTAAGCTTGGAAACTAAAGGCCAAGGGACAATAAAGATTTATAAGCATACGGGGGGCGGGGGCGGGGGGAAGAGAGGGGAACGAGATCTCTTTGTTTGCCTATAAGTGGGAAGGGGAGTACGAAAAGAATAATATTAAGATTTTGTTGGAGGAGGCTGCTTGGAATTTATAAGAACAGAGCTAAACTGACACAAGACTATAAAAGATATATTTTAATTGGAGCTTGTAACTGAACTATAACTCCAGGAAGAAGAAAGTATGAAAAGAAGAAAATGCTAAATGGAAACAATCTGTGTATATTTGGATTGCTTGTAATTTTGGTCTTTTTTGGAAATCATTATTTGAAAGACTAAAAACATTTGGGTTGTAAAAAAAACTTTTTACAATGGCACGCTTGTTGATTAAACTGAAAATTGAATTTAAAAAAGCTAAAAGAGAGGAACAAGAAGGGAAGGGCTCTTCTGGATCTGTTTCCATTTTTAGAAATGGCGATTTCTACCTACCAGAAACTACAAGAACAAGAAGACTGGGATGAAGAAAGAAGCCATCTTTAGAACCAAACAACTTTAGCTGGAGAAGAAAAGGGAAAGAGGGGAAAGAGAATGGAGAATTTAAGATTTAAAAAAACAACCAAAAAGGGAAAATAAGGTGAAAATCGATACAATATCAGAAAGCAACAGAAAAGGAATACAGAAGAAGGTAGAGATTAAGAAGGTGGAGATATGAGACAAGGGGATAAAAAGCAGGAAGGATTGGAGAAGAAAGGAAGGAAAAAAGGGAAGAGAAGTTACAAAGGTTTAAAACAAGATGTAAAGAAACGCAAGATTTATTTCGAGGATAGTGGGTAAAAATATGATTAAAAAAAAAATTCTGCAAAAGTACACAAGATTGTATTGTATTTATATTTGAAATAATGTTAGAAAAACTGAATTTAATAATAGAGCTTAAATTGCTATGGATTTTTGTTTTAATATATCATAAACTTATTATTCTTTCTTATATTTGTTAATACAGTATGTTAGCTTCAGAATGTACTTAGCAGAATCAGAATGAAAAGTAAATTTAGGGGAAAGATTTAAAGGCCGTCATACTTAAGTCAGTGATATATGGACAAATCTTGTGTTAATGAGAAAAGATAACAGAAAATTGAAATAGAACAGACAAAAGATATATGCATAATGATTTAAATGAGATGAAAAAAATAAAATAGAATTAAGAGAGTGAAAAGAGGGAGAAGCTATATAGAAAATGTGAATGGAGGAGGAATACAGAAGAAGGTGGAGATTACGAAGGTGGAGGATTAAGAGACAAGGAGGTAAAAAGGCAGGATTGGAAAAGAAAGGAAGGAAAAAGGAGAGAAATTACAAAGGTTTAAAACAAGATGTAAAGAAACAAGATTTATTCAGAGATAATGAGTAAAATATGATTAAAAAAGAGACTCTGCAAAATTACATAAGATGTATTGTTGTATTTATATTTGAAATAATGTTAGAAAACTGGATTTAATAATAGAGCTTAATTTGCTAATGGATTATTGTTTTAATTATATTATAAACTTATTACTTTTTTTCTTTATAATATAGTATGTACCTTTAGAACGTTATATTAAGCAGAATCAGAAATGAAAAGTATAATAATATTTTAAGTGTTAAATTGAGGGGAAAGATTTTAAGGAGTCCTACCTTCAATCAGGATTACAAGAGAAATTTTGTGTTAATGAGTAAAAGATAATAGAAAAATTGAAAGTAGACAGACAAAAAGATATATGCATAATTGATTTTAAACTGGAAGTTGAAAATAAATAGAAATAGAATTAAGAGATTTGAAAAAGATGGGAGAAGCTAGTACTAGAAAATGTTGAATGGCCAAATCACGATGATGAAATGGGATAAAAAGTGAGCATGAATTCGAATTTATGTCTGTATAAAAAGATGTAACCCGGGAAGCAGCTTTCCCAAAAGTAATTTTATGTTTTTATGTTTTGTGTTTTGCTTGTGTATGTTTGTTTATTGAAAATCAATAATTTTTTTCAAATAACAACAACAATAATAATAATAATAATAATGATAATAATAACTGTTATTTAGCATAGCAAAAATGATAGTATGATCATGGGATGAAATCACAGAAGCCCTCCATATTGTGGTTCTACATAATGCATGAGAGCAATCTCTAATTTTGCTCTGTATCTCACCATCATCTGCAGAGATTTGGGCATGGCCTAAGGACTTGGTTGCAACAAGGAGTAGAAGGATTGTACAAATAAGTTGTATACGCATCAGGTGGCCAGGGAAGTTTCTCTACTTCAGTTCATGTACTTGAAATCTCTGCCTATTGCAAAATTCACAATGCTTGCAACTTTTTGGAGCTATGCCAGAGGTGGTATTCAGCAGGTTCTGATCAGTTCTGGAGAACCAGTAGTGGAAATTTTGAGCAGTTCAAAGAACCGGTGATAACCGAGATTTTATAGTATCCTTTCCCTGCCACGCCCACCAAGCCATGCCCACAGAACCAGTAGTAAAAAATTTTTTGAATCCCACCACTGAGCCATGCTGCAAAAGTCTTCCCGTGATCAACCTGTTCTGTGAAGAAACTTACTGTGGGAGCAAGCTTGACTATTCTTCCTGGAATGGTTGCATCTCTATGCATATTTGACTGTATTACAGGTCGTCCTCAACTTACAACCATAATTGAGCCCAAAACTTCTACTGCTAACTGAAACTTTTGTTAAGTGAGTTTCGCCCTGTTTTATGACTTTTCTTGCCACAGGTATTCAATGAATCACTGCAGTCGTTAAGTCAATAGCATGATTGTTATGTGGATCATGCTTCCCCATTGGCTTTGCTTGTAGGAAAGTGGAAAAAGTGGCCACATGATCCTGACATACTGGACCAGTTATAAATATGAGTCAGTTGCCAAGACTCTGAACTTTGATCACATGACCATGGGGATGCTGCAATGGTCATAAGTAACTTTAAATGGTCACTAAACGAGCTGTTGTAAGTTGAGGACTACCTGTATTGATTTTTTTCCTGTAAACTACAGAGAATATTATAATTTTCATAGATTGAAAATGATGGTGATGATGTCAACATGCACAATGCAGCCCATTGTGTGCTGAGTGGTTATTTTACAATCACAGGCAACGTGTAAGAGCCACCTCCTTCTCTCGATACATGATAGCAGTGTTGTTCCAATATTTGAGGGGCTGCCACAGGGAGGAAGGGGTCAAGCTATTTTCTAAAGCGCCTGTAGGCCAGACAAGGAATAATGGATGGAAGCTGAACAAGGAGAGATTTAACCNATCACTTGAGACCTTCAAGAAGAGATTGGACTGCCATTTGTCAGAAATGGTGTAGGGTCTACTGCTTGGGTGGGGGGTTGGACTAGATGACCTACAAGGTCCCTTCCAACTCTGATGATCTGTTATCATTCCATCTTATTTATAAATGTTGCATTTTTCTTCAGTACTGGCAATGGGAAAGCTACAGTTTACACTGCATCTGAGAACAATAGGCAGCCTCATCAATATTAATTCAGTTGTGGCACAAACCTCCCTTTTAGTGACCTGATTTGCACATCATATTGAGTCATGCCATATTTATTAAGGGTATGTTGAACAACCATTGGCTGTTAGATTTATATCATATAGTCTAGCCATAAACCACAATCTGCAGAACGGATTTTTTGGGTTCAAACAGCCAAAAGCAAACCAAGTTTGGAGCGGCTTTGTATGATGTGCAAAGTCAGCCAGCATGAAAGCCTATTAGGCAGTGTCTTTCAGGTGATGGAAGCTCCCCAAAGGCAGTCACCAGCCACTTCAATCGGCCGATAGAAGTGGCCTCACAGCGAGGGGAGTGTGTGTGCGCGCTCACCCCAAGGCCGTTTCTACCTGCCAATCGAAGTGGCTGGTGACTGCCCTTGGGGAGCTTCCATTGCCTGAAAGACACTGTTTAATGGTGAGGGGACATGGGCAGCCATGCCTCTCCCTGAAGCAGCTGGGGACTCTGCCTTCGGGGAGCTTTTGTCGGCCGATAGAAATGGCCTCGCGGCAAGGGGAGTGTGCGTGTGCGCTCACCCCAAGGCCACTTCTACCGGCCTATTGAAGTGGCTGGTGACTGCTCTTGGGGAGTTTCCATCACCCGAAAGACACTGCCTAATGGCGAGGGGACATGGGCAGCCATGCCTCTCCCCGAAGTGGCTGGGGACTCTGCCTTCGGGGAGCTTCTATCGGCTGATGTTCTATCAGTAGATCGGGGTATTCTAGCCCAGGCTACATTCTAAAGGCAACTTTTCTCCCCAGTTCTAACGAACGATGTGAGAAATGGCGGGGAAAAACATGGATTAAATAGGCCTAAATTTTGGGGGTGGGGCTTAATTTCACCTCATGCCTTGCAATCATGCTGGGCCTTCCTATTGGTGGAGGCCGTATCGTTGAAGAAACACAGTAGTTCTTGGCATCACAATCTAAAATGTACACTGACACAGGGACTAATACAGTGGAACAAATTTAGAAGAGAGCTATCAAGATGGTGAGGAGAGAAAAAAAACTAAATTCTATTCAGAATGGTGAACTGCTGGATAGCTTAGCAGTTATTTAAAGGGTTATGATATATAGAGGTTGGGGATATGTGAGCCCCATTCGGTAGATGAGACCCAGTTAACACCACAGAAAGTCAAAAATATTTTTTGACTGAGGTTGGCTATACCAACTGAATCCTACCAGTCTGATAGGCCTGTACCTTCTCCTTTTTATACCTCAGGGAATGAGGGAGGCATTTCCCTACCTGCTTCCAAAAGTTGTCTTGTTGCTCTGGACTTTAAAAAAATGTTGCAATCCTTTTGCAAAGCAATGGACATATTCTTACATATTGTTCTGACCCAGGCTTCGTCAAACGTAATTAATCACAAACTTGTTTTAAAAGCAAAACCTATTTTATTGCAATGC